>CAVNYN010211156.1:0-27754 GCA_963692815.1 Nyctanthes arbor-tristis | reverse complement strand
TCGAGTAAAAGAAGTTTCGTCTCGTAGTTCTTCTTTTGTTTAAGGAGCTTTTTTTTTTTTTTTGCCGGTAGATTTAACAGGTAATGCATCCTGTGACAGGTGGTGAAGAAAATTGCTGGACTATCTAACCACCCAATTGAAGGTTGAAAATATATAAAATGTGCATTTTTCATACAAATTAAGAAATAATAATTGAAGTCTACATTTTGAAGTCAGTCAATTTAGAACTTCTTGTTAAGATGATACATTTGGTTCCTCGGCATGTGAAAAGGAAAAAAAAAAAAAAAAAAAAACAAAAAATAAAAAGGGCAAATTAAGGCATCAGCAAAGGACCTATGTAAAAGTCATTATCAAATAGGTTTAACAGGGCTTCTTGCTAAAGAGAAATTGACATAGAGAGTGGAAGTCAAACCGTTCTCATATTTTCTTAAACAGGCCTTGCACTTTTCATAGGCTAGTTGGTTCAAAATGTATGGTGAATCGATTCTGTGCAACTAATTCATGCAAAAGCATATTCCCTAGATGCTGTTACCATGGATTGGTTTTGTTCCTAAACTATGTTTACTAGGTACAAATGGTTGATGCGGCAATCAGATCAGGAAAGGAAATCAACATGTTTCTGTCAGTCATGATTTTTTTTTTAATTACTTTCTATTAAACTACACTGATACATATGATACTTCAAATGCCAATTTCAAATTCACTTAGCTTTGATAAGACAAACTCGTGTTTAGTAGTTTTGCCTTTAATAAACTTTCAAAGTGCTTTTGCAATAAAAGTTCATACAGACATGGTACTCTGTTTCTTTAGGAGATGAGTATGCTGGGTCTTTTCCAAATTCTCTTCCTTCTCAGCTCCTCTTTCCCTTTTCCTTTCCTCCCTGTCTGCTTCTTACCTTCCTTTATCTTGATCTATGTTGCTCGGCCTTGGGTAAGGTCCAGTATGGGAGCATATTCTGGGAGTTGGAACCTTGTTTTCACCCAAAATCTAAAATACGAGGATATGACTAAAATTGGTCCAAATTTTAGAAGAGACTACAGGAATGTCTTAAAATATAAAATTACTTTAGAAATTTATGTATAAGTTTAGATGCACCTTTTTGGGATATAAATTATCTTTCAGTTTAAATTATATGAAGTATCTCCCTTGGTTTAAAAGAGCCGAGAAGTATCTCATACTCTTATCCCGTACCGAGGGTCGGATAGGTGTCCTGAGAAAATAGAGAGCTCAAGCAACATTGATCTTTGCTGCTGTACTGTTCTTTCATAATTTGGTCGATGTTAATTGTGGTTTTTGAGCATCCAATGTCAGTTATCCCCCATTTGTCTGTTCTTAATCTTCTTGTCTTCCTCTCACGATCTCACCTATAATTCCAGTTCTCGTTATGAGCCCACTGAATCACTCTCTTGTTTGGGACCGTTAAATGCCTGAGGGATAGAAGGGGCACAAGTATTATGCTATGAACTGCCTGGAATGATTTCTTTCTTTCTCACGTCTGCTTCCCAAGCTTCCAGGAAACACTGTTCTAAAGACTTCTTATTTTGCTTTCGATCATAATTAGAGCCTTTGTGCGCCATTGCTTTCTTCTTAAATACATGGTAGGGTATGCCTCCTCCGTCTTGATTATTATGAGTATCATGCTCCACCAACTAATATTATATTCTTTCTCGATTCCTAACAGGAACTTCTGGTTTAAATTAAGAAATAATATGAATGCTATTCCATTCTCACGTCATTTTTAGGGTCCATATGGAAATGATTTTTGGAGAATGGATTTTGTCAAAAGTGATTTTTTGGATTATGTATGGTTAAAAAGTAAGGAAAAGTTACGAAATGATGTGCAAGATTATTTTAATGCGTAAATGTGTGGTTGAAGATGAGTTTTAGTGAGAATTGATTTTGAGAAAATCATTTCGATGCTGGCTTAGAGTATTCTTGAAATAAAATTTCTATTCTCTTAGAATTTGATTTTTCCGACGCTGGAACATATTTGGACTAAAAAGCAATAAAGCAACTGCAGATTCTTCTAAGAGGAAGCTTCCAATTACTTCGTATCCCGACAAAGAAGTAGTGAAGGCTAATATAATCTGCATAGTTTACAGCTCTAGAAAGCTTGGAATTACAACCATTTTAGATACATAAAAGTTCCTAGCTCTATAAATGGAAGGGGATATGATAAGTTGCAGAGATACAAAGCTTGATTGTTGGAAAGTGCATGTTCTACATATGCCACATGACCGATAATTTCTTACAAAGGGAAGTTCTTTTTTTAGAGAGAGAAAGATATGATATATTACTTTCGGGCTTCTGCGTTATTTGCAGAACATGTATAGAGGGAATGAATTGCTTATTGTGAAATTTTATTTGCAGAACATGTACTGAGGGAATGAATTGCTTATTGTGAAATTTGGTATTCTTCTGTGTCCAAAGGCCCTTGTTAGAAAGTGAGCTCTTTTGTCTTTTCCAAGTTTCTGAGTCTGAAATGATCAATTTTTTTGCACTAGAAGTATTCTGCATGAACTTCCTTTTTCGTCTCGTGAGCTTTTCAAGATATTCTCTAATGAAAGTTGCTTCTTTCCATATTTGATCATCTATTTCAAGCTAATATAGGAGAAAACCAAGGATCAGAGCTTAGAACATGTAAAAACTTCAATTCTGAACACGGACGATTATCCCTTATTAAAGACTAGCATGTCAGATATCTATATGCATATTCATTGGGTCACTGAATACTGATTTCTGAAGGTTTAAATTAACTTGGATGATCTAGTTTGTCAGATATAAATACTGGACATGGCCACAAGTGATTCTCTTTCTGGGTCGCAGCTTTCTGCTTCAATTTTGAGTGTGCTTCATAATTCTTCTGTACTACATGACATTCTATCTTCATTGTGCAGTGTGATTCATGCTCCTTTATTGCAGGAAATCAGAATAAAGTTGCCAGCACGGTAGCCTATTATCTTAGAGTAGAATTTGGTATTGCTCGATGGCAAGATTGTTTGTCCCTTTTCATTATGCATGTAGTTCATCAGGATATGCTTGATATATAATTTAGCTTCAATCCAGAAAAAGGAAAAAATGGAAAGTAAAATGATTATTCTCTTGACTAGTCTTAACAAAAATGTGCGATGATCACCCAACAAATCCTTACATGTATAACTATACAAGTATATTTAAGTTGGCATTTGTTCATATTTTGCTCCTACAACACAACATTGACAAGTACTGATATTTCGATTGGTGGTACCGAATAAAATTGAACAAGATTCTTTGATGACAATTTATCATACCCTGATGAAGGCAATTTACCACCTGGAAAATTGGTTTTGGGGGGGTGGGGGGGATGCTATTAGACTAAATAAAGTGGCATTTTTCTCTCAGTAGAACCCATCATGTGCCAACCTTTTCTCAAAACTCCAAATGGACTTGAGACATGGAGTTGCACATTTTCTTTAGCACCTTGAAATTATTCCTTAAATGATAATATCTGTTTGTCTCATAATAAACCTCTTTTTTGCTATGAAAAGGAAAGAGTAATGCTATTTAGCACCGCTGATGCTTGACTCTATATCAAGGTGGCATTAATGATAAGTTGAATCAAGTGGGTCATTTATTCTTGCATTTAGTTTAACTTATCACTGAATGACACATTAGTTTAAATAATCTTTTTATGTTTTGTATTTATTTATTTTCTTTGCTTTAGCTTTCATGCTGATGTACTACTTGTTATTGATCCTGTTTCCTCACTTCTGCTCCAGCACTCACAGGTAGCCAAAAGTGGTGACTTGGAAAGTGCAGAAAAGGTTCCCAGTACTGCTCATTTTGATAGTTCCACGAATGGTAAAATGCAGTACGAAGTCAATGAAATTGATCCTCAGGAAACTCCCAAGGCTGAACCACAAGACGATATAAATAGATCCACATCTTCTCCATTAAACCATAAAAATGGAGATAAAACTATAAGTGATCTACCTCATCATCAGTATGGTGAAGTACCTGCGAGTGTGCCACGACAGAATATAGGGTCGTCTGATCGTAGCATCGAACAGTCTCCACTGCACCCACAGTCCCAGGCAAGGGTGGGGCGGAAGGGTAGTGCAGTTTCTTCTCCCTCTTGGAACAGAAAAGGTACATCTGAAGGTAGCCATGGCATGGCACCCTCCACTCCTGGACGATCGCGGTTGGCATCAGTTACCCGAGGCGATGAAACTGTAATGTCTCACTGCTCTATCATCTCATATGCACTATATCATGGTCATAGAAAACAATTCTGCAAAGAGAAAATGAGCTAAATGCATAATTTCACTTAATGCCATTCTTTAAAGTTCTTCTCTGAATATTCTCATGTCTTATAATTTAACTCTTTTGAATGAAACAGCCAGATGATAGCCCGGCTGTTCCCAAGTTTGGTGACTGGGACGACGCTGATCCTGCATCAGCGGAAGGATTCAGTGGCATATTTAACAGAGTGAGAGAAGAGAGACAGAGTGCAGGCGGAAGGGATCTCCGCCATGCCAACTGAGACATCTTACTCTAACGTCCGAAGACAATATAGAAATGAAAATTCCAAGGTAAATAACTTTTATCTCCATAAACTTAAGTTTTGCATTGGCCAAAGAAGTTCATTTCTACTCAATTTTGATTTTGATTCTCTTTTCCAATATTTTCCCCCTCTTTGGTTCGTCATAGGGATGTCAGTGCTTTCCATGGCGAAAAAGATGATTCCTTTCTTTGTGTAGCAAGGCACGCATGTATATTCATCCGGCAGAGGCTGTGTTGTATAGGGTTGTTCTAGTAAGATTGATCATGGTATGTGTGTTTCCCACTGGAGGTAAAGAAGAAGATTTTTTGGGAAAGAAATCATCCAATTCTCTCCCACCTTTTTTCCAATTATCCCCTTTAAATTTTCCTTTCTTCCATTTACATAGTCATTATGTATTATGTAATGTAATGAGATAATCCTATTCATGTTAATTTGGTATTGATGTTCATTGCTTTATAAATAAATAATTCACAGCCATTGCACATTATCAATGCATTTTGAATTTTATCCATGCTAACTTGAAAGCCCCAGAATGACTAAGAAAGAGGGAGGTGAATTAGTTTTACGGACTTTTTCAAATAATCAAAATCAATGCACACAAATTTATCAATAAATCACAAAAGATATAAGACGACGATACCACGTATGTGACGATGTAAAAATAATTAAGATAGAGAAATTTTTTTGAGAAATACTCTCAATTACAAATGATTACACAATCAATTGCAAAACAATAATGTGAATAGTACAAAGATCATTCATCAATGCTTGATGCGTGATTAGGTTGAATACACAAGAAAATAATTATACATCAAGTACAAAACTGATTAGGTTAATTATATTGCCACTGCAATTTTTAATTGACGCACCATATTTTATGCCCACCATGTTTTGAATTAAAATGGATAATGACACCACAATTTATTTTACATGTGTTCAATGTTAAGAAAAAAATAAAAAAATGTGGTGCACATTGTAAAAAAAAAAAAAAAGAGAGAGAGGAAAAGAAAGGAACGAACGAATCTCCTTAGTTCGCCACTACCGGAACCACCCTCATCTCCCCCCATCGTTCAAATCGCCGGCGACTGGCGACCTGAAGGCTGTCGGCGAGTTCGACCAGATTAGAATTAAAATACGGATTAGAATTTAGAGTCAACAATTGAAATTCCCAAGTCAGTGCAGCAAGTTGTCAAAAATCCCCAAGTCGAGTTCGAAAGACGGAAAGAGAGATTGCTTCACGACAAGAAGAAGGGAAAAAAGATAATAAAGAAGAACCCCAAGCCAAGTCCGAGAGATTGAGATAGATATTGTTTCACGACAAGGAGGAAAAAAAAAGAAGAAAAATAGATGTTGATGTGCTGTAGAAATAAAAAATAATAATAAATGATATATTTAATTGAAGGTTTGTGATGTAATTTTGTTTATAGGCATATAAATAAATAAAAAATTTTAAATTATTTGTGGTGTACCAATAAAAACTTATACAGGCAATATAATTGCCCAACTGATTATCTTATTTGTTAGCTACAGGCGCACACCTCAGCTCTCTCTCTCTCTTTACACATATCTATTAGAGGAACTATGTCTGGTTTGTTAACTACCGCCTCACCTATGCACATATAATATATATATATCTATGGCTAATTATATACGCTACACATTTTACTAATCACATCACATTTTTATTAATATAAATACCTCAATCTTTGTGTCTTATATTATTTTACCCTTAAAAGTTTCTACTTCATTTTTTTCGAATTTTTATTTGACTATCCTCTTACGTTCTTACTGATCGATACATTTAAAAAAATTTGATATGTATACCTTAAAATCATATAAAAATACGTAGTTGTGTATAATTAGATATTATATTATTGTGTATTTAAAAATGTTAAGCAATTCACACAATAAAATTTTTAGAATTAAGATATCATTCAATACAAAATTTCATGAAAATAAGATGTTAAAAATAAAAATATGAGAAAAATAAGTTAATGATTGATGTGTAAAGAGTTAAAAAACATAACGGATGATGGGTATAATTAAAATGTGGTGTGGTTAGTAAAAGATGTAGTATCAATATAACCACCCGTCTTTTTTAACTCGTACATCATGCAGTAATTGTTTTATTTATTTTTTCTTTTTCCGGCTCTAATTTTCTTTATTTACATGATTTGATTGAACTCATTACAGTTACAGCCATGTTGCCCCAATAGTTTTTCTTTTTTCTTTTTTTTTTTTAACAAAAGCTTTTATGAGGAACTCAAAAAGAATTTGAACTTGTGACAATATTTGAGTTTAACATCCAAAGCCTTAACCACTTTGCCCTGTTTTTGGTTAACCTTTTTCATTAATATTTGCTTACAAGTTTTGTACTTTGAAATTCGTTTAAAAGTTAAAATATCAAATCTGAAAGGCAAATTCGAAACAAACTTTAATCATTCTTAATTCATTCGTTCACCATCTCTACCATGTGTGTTGAAGGGTTTAATGTTATTTGAACTTTTTTTTGGGTGCATTTTACATTTTTTTTTTCCAATTTTTTTTTTGTTTTATTAGGATTTTTTAGAATGAGACAGATAATGCGTATTTTTTACCTACCAAACTCAAACCACCATGCTCCATACCCGATATAAACAGGCATGGGACCGATATGGATGAGAGCTTGGAAGAAACAAGGGGGGAGGCGTATCCAACCTCGAACTTGCCCCATTGTCATTCCTACGGTTGGGATTCCTTCTATTTTTAAATTAATTAAAGTGTAATGTCTATCCCATCGCATTCTTGCCCTAAAATTTCTAGATTAATTAGATTTGAAGATTTATTTCCTTATTGTGAGAGAAATGAGTCACTTCTTCCCTCAAACATCTCCATATCTGATGTCACTTCAATTAAGCTGTATGTATGATAACTGCAAATTTAAATTTAGTGTAAAATGCGGTGCCTTGAGTTGTTAATGACTTAATCGGTTAAATGTAAATTATAACATATTTTTCTATTTAAATTTTCATCACATTTCATTTTTTTCAAACACTATACTTAAAAATGTTTAAAACAAATATTTTTAATACTTATTATAATATGTTGTTTGAGTCATGCTTTGTTTTTTATATTTTACTATTCGGGTTGGAATCTCTTATATTTTATGACTAATTTTAGTTATAGAGATGACAAATTTAAATTAAATAATATTGTACATTTGTAGTTAAACTTATGTTTCTGAATATAATGAATGATGATAACAGATTTTCCTTATTATTAAACATGTACGAGGAATCAGATGAAAGAATATAGATTGTCTTAATATTATTGATTCAATTAATATCTACTTATGTTTTTAGATTTTCTACGGAACTGAAAATATTGCAAATTTATTGTGCGATTATCTAATAATATTTTTTAATATATGTTTTTCTACCCATGCGGTGTTGGTTTAACTAGTTTTTTATTATGAAAACAAGATGAGTTGTAAAGCATTATTAACAATTAATTTACTCAAATATGGTGTGTAATTATGATATAATAATAAAATAATAATAACAAATAAATTAGTTTAGATGTCTTACACCATCACGGTGCAAAACATACATGTGCAAAACATAATGTGCGGCCGCATGGTTACATCATACGAAATTTGCTTTATTAAATTGCTGAACTATATGGCTGCATTGAACAACTTGGTGCGGTTGAATAGGCTAACTAACCCACAAATAGAGGATTTTGGCCCTCAATTTCCTATTGTTTGCCATTATAATCCAGATTAATCCCAAAAATTTCATTTGTCATAATTTGGCCTTTCATCTTCAAATTTTGTGCAACTTCATCTTCAATTTGAATCAAATTAGTCAAACTTGGCTATTCTTTGTCCAATCCAAGCTCTGAACTTGATGATTCCATTTTGCGTGTACTGTTCCACACGTTGAACAAGTCCCACCATTGCATTTTCTATCTTCTTAGTTTTTGATCTCGTAATTGGAAATTTATAAGGAGATAGATCAAGCTCGAAAAATACAATTTGATCGTCACATGAGCGATTTTTGAAGCCTGATCTATCTTCTTCAAGAGATTGCTCGTAATTTGTCTAATGTGCACGTGGAGTAGATCTAATTGTTGGTTCCAAACTTGAGTAACATATAAGCTCATCCAAATGCTGCTACTTTATTTTAGATCTCCCTATAGTGTCGGCATATTCTATAGTGTCCCTGTTTGACATTATCCTTTTCCACTTCTTCTCGTCCTACATGGTGCAAATCTTTTGCTAAAAAATCCAATCCTCAAATCCAAAATATCTAGCTCTCTTTTAGGGAGTCCGTCAACAATGCCAATATGAGGCTAAAAATTTATTTTAGATGAACTAAAAAGAGAACTCCGCTTCCATTTGATTTTTTACATTAATGGATTTTAACTTTTTTAAATAATTGTCAACTAATTCGACTAATTATTTATTGCTTCTTGTTGAAAATATAGGTATTTTGGACACAGCTTTAAGTATTATCGATTTCTAATTTTAAGATGTGAATTTAGATTTGTGTTCTTCTTGTCGAGAGCTTCGAAATTATATATTTATTTGCCTAAAATAATGGCTGAGTGAATGAGTAATTGAGCCTCAAAATTTATCATAAGAAATGAGTTTAAATGTTGGAAGTCTTATCCTATATTGGAAAGGTCGTAATCGAATGACTTGTTTAAATATGTTTACTTATTTGTAAAGTATAAATTTTGTAGCTGAGAGGCTCTCTCTCGCACATATGCCCACAGGAGTTGTAAATCACAGATTAAAAATACACTTCAAACTATTGAACTTATATGCGAGCGCAACCCACGTGCACGAAGGACTAGAAGTGGGTGCCTAATCTAACCGAGTTTTGCTAAAATAAACTATGAAATTTTAGCACTTAAACCATGTGCTGGAATGAAAAGAATTGTAATTGGTGTGATTGTTGATGTTGCTGCCATTCAAAATCTAATGAATTCACATTTAATTGTTGGCTTTTGACATACCTTTCTTTTCCTATATAAGGACCACTTTTTGGCCTTTTGGAAGAGACAAATTCTCCATATTTTCCCTCCTTTAACCTTTGTCTCGTGATACTGTCTAAGCATTGTTTTCGCCTAGATAAGAACTTTGTAGCTATGTTCCAGCATTGTTTCCTCTAGGTCTCGACCATAGTATCCTGGGAAATAGACATTCTACGTGTTAGGGATGAATCTTTTTTTAGGACACTATGTCTAACACTGGCTTCGGTTCATTATTTCTTGCTCTACCGGTTTCTATTTTCCTGCTATTTCTTATTGTAGAATTTATTATAATATTGTTTCTTAACTTGTACTTGCAGACACTCTAACACTTCTTTCTCTAATCAAGAATAATTTTTTCATGAAAGCATACCAATAACTGGATTTGTCACCAGCACCTTAGCCCTATCGGATCTCGAATACATACTTGGGCAAAGCTCATGTGTACTTTTGCAACCTAAGTTACAGTTAATGGGCTTTGACGAAATCATGACCCGAAGGATTAATTAGGTAAATCAATCCCTTTAAGCCTACACATTTAAAAACCAGGTTTACGATGCCTCTTTTTGACAAATCAGGTGTAGATTATATATATATTTTTTTTTGAAAGGAGAAATATCTTATTAATTCATAGCGTCAATATGAAGTACATCAGAAATAAAGTCAGAAAAGTGTTCCGACCACTCTATGGAATTTGCCATAGTGCTAGCCGCCCGAGCTATGCTATGAGTAGCCTGGTTCGCAGATTTCCTGGTCTAAAAAAATTTGACATTTATTAAATCTCCCAAAAGAGAACGGCAATCGTCAATAATAGCTTCAAAATATGATTGATCCTTAGTAGATCCTGTGAGTGCTTTGAAAACTAGCAGTGCATCCGTCTCCACAATTAAGTTGGACAGCCCCTTTCTTTTTATCCAACCTAGAGCTTCTCTAATCCCCATAGCTTCTGCCAGCCGAGGCTCGAACTCTCTGTCAATAACTATGCTCTTTGCATACATTGCCAATGCAGAGTTATCTCTCATAACCATTCCAAAGCCAATTTTTCTCTGTTCCTAGAATGTAGCTGCGTCAAGATTTAGTTTAGAATAACCCTCCATAGGTTTCTGCCATCTATGATCATCGCCTTCATGTTCAACAGCCGTCGGAAGTTGGGTATGAGATATATACGCAGCCTTCCATTGTTGTACGATCGAGGAAGCTTGTCTAAGAACTGTATGAATCATGAGAACTTTGGCATTCCATGCCATTGCATTTCTGTTACCCCAAATGGACTAGCAGATCATAACAAGAACTTCCAGTTCTGAGCTAGTAATTTTCTCCATCATTATTGTAAGCCAATCTCGAAAGGAATTGTGCGTACCTTGGACAAATCCAATTGTAGATGCCCTCCAGACTTGTTTGGCAAATTTGTAAAATACAAGGCAGTGAAGTATTGTTTTATTCTTGTTCAAGCAAACCGAGCATCGAGCTTCAATATTCACCTGTTTAATTCGAAGCAGATCAGCTGTTGGAAGTGTATTCGAAGCAGCTCTCCAAATCATATGTTTAACTTTTGGGGGGATCGCTAGCCTCCATATTTTGCTCCAAAAGGTGTCCTCTTCCGGTAATGTATTTTACCATCCGAGTAGTTGCACCATTTTATAACAACTTTTAACTGTATAATCTCCTTTCGAATCAAACTGCCATATAACTTTATCTGTTGTGCTCCTCATGCTTAATGGAATCTGCCTGATTAAGAGTTGGTCTTGCTCATTGAAAAGGTCTCGAAGGATATCCCCGTCCCATTTTGTTCCATCCTTTATCATCAACGGTTGTACTTTGATATTGTCTCCTTCCGGCAACGGCTCTGAAGTGATATACTGTTGATTATCACTGGGCAGCCAGGGATCATGCCATACTCTAATCGCATCTCCTTTTCCAACTCTATGTCGTCTTCCCTTCTTCACGAGATGTTGTGCTGCGTGAATGCTCCTCCAAACATAGCTGGGATTATTCCCAATTCCAGCCTCTACAAAATCAGATTTGGGATAATATCGTGCCTTAAAAATTCTGTACACAAGAGCATGTGGATTGGTGGTAAAATTCCAGCCATGTTTCCCCAATAAAGCCAAATTCGTCTCACGCAGATGCTTGAAGTTTAGTCCACCTCTTGACTTTGCAACACATAATTGATTCCATCTTGTCCAACATATTCCTTTTGTTCTGCCTTTGCTTGTACCCCACCAATATGAATTCATCATCCTCTCTAGTTCGGCACACAACTCAAGGGGAATAAGAAATATGCTCATTGCGTAGCTGGGAATCGCCTGGGCAACTGTTTTGAGGAGGATTTCTTTCCCTGCCCGTGAGAAGAACTTTTCCTTCAACCCTTGGACTCTATTCCACACTCGATCTTTGATAAACCCAAACACTTCCTTCTTGTTTTTTCTAATTAATGAGGGCAATCCAAGATATTTCTCATGGCCACTGTCACGGTTGATGCCCAGAATTGATTTGATCACACTTCTTCCATCCTCTGTCACATTTTTGCTAAAAAAGATAGATGATTTATGTAGATTAATAGATTGGCCAGACGTCTTCTCATATTCGGCAAGTATCTCTTTGATTCTCTCACATTCTCTGTAATCTTCTTTGAAAAAGAAGAGACTATCATCCGCGAAAAAAAGATGGGAAACTACTGGTGCTCCGCGTGCTATCTTGCAGCCATGAATCATGCCTGATGCGTCTTTCATCCGCAAGGTAGTAGAGAGCCCCTCAGCGCAAACGATAAACAAATATGGAGACAAAGGGTATCCTTGTGGAAACATAAAAGGAATGTCAAGTCAATCCATCTATTAGAGAAGCCCATCCAAGTCATCACTTGCCTTAGATATCCCAATTCCAACCGATCGTAGGCTTTAGTAATATCAATCTTCAACGCCACCCATCCATCCTTCCCTTGAGATTTCCTTTTCAAATAGTGCATGACTATGAATCCGATCAAAATGTTATCAGTGATCTTTCTCCCCAGGACAAATGCACACTGTGACTCAGAGATTATAGAAGGAAGAATGACTTTCAAACGGTTGGCCAACATCTTTGCAACAATCATGTACATGACATTACATAAAGATATAGGACATAAGTCCTCCAAACTTTCTGGTCCTGTTTCTTTGGGATTAATACAACAGAGGTGTTGTTCAAGTTCTCTGGAAAACTACAATCATCAATAAAAGCTAGGCATGCCTTAGTAACATCAGGTCCTAGAGTGTCCCAATTCTATTGAAAAAAGGCTGGGTTCATTCCATCGGGCCAGATGATTTATCTGGATTCATACTAAAAAGTGCGCTTCGAACTTCCTCATCTGAAAATCATGCTAGCAGTGTTTCATTGTGATCAGTACTTACTATAGGTTCTATGTTCGAGATAATGACATCAGCATCTTCATCACTGCGGTTTGAGGAAAAAAGATTTTGGAAATATTTCCTAATCATAGAATGTAGCCCAGTTGATCTGGATCGCCAATTACCATCTACATCCTTCAACCTATCAATTTTATTCTGTCGCCTTTGGTTTGATGTTGCTGTATGAAAATACTTAGTATTGGAGTCCCCTTCTTTTAGCCAATATTGCTTAGATCTTTGTTTCCAGAATGTCTCCTGCTTCCCGAGTGTTTCGAAATATCTTTGTTGAACCTTCTCAAACAATTCGACAGAGGCTGCATCTCATTGTATATGTAACTTCTTCATTTCAGTTCTGTACTCTTGCAACTTTGCTGCAAAATTCCCGTTCAGCCTTCTACTCCACCAAACCAAATAAGAATCATGGTTCTCTATCCGTTTCTGGATATATAAAGATGTCGAACTCTCCCAGCTAGATCTATAATAGCTTTGCAATCTGGTTCCTTTAACCAAAAGTTCTCGAAGCGTAACTTTCTTTTCCGAGGATCATACGGCTGCATAAAAATTGGAGCATAGTCCGATGTAAAGTACCCCAGATTTGTTACTTTGGCTTCCTGGAAAATGCTAGACCAGTCATGATTAACAAGGACTCTATCGAGCTTCTCCTCCACATTTCTGTCCATACCTCGACTTCTAAACTAGGTAAATGGAGAGCCGTTCATGCCAATATCCACCAAATTACAATCATCAACTGTTTGTCGAAACCCAGTAATCATCCAATTCGGTTGAGAAGCTCCACCAACTTTTTCATTGTAATTGAGGATATCATTGTAATCACCAACACAACACCATGCAAGAGGAGTTTGAGCTGCTAATGTTCTCATCAAATTCCAACTATCTCTGCGTCTCGACCTTTCTGGAAAATCGTAGTACCCTGTGAGGTGCCAACGAGGATAATTTTTGATAGAAATCTCCACATCAACATGGTTTCGTGAATAGCTGATAAGAGTGGCCATATTTTTTTCCTTCCATAGCATTGCCAATCCAGCACTGTGGCCTTCATTCTCAACTACAAAGAGACCCTCATAGCCCAGTTGAATTCTAATAGACTCCATTCTAACATGTCCTGTAATTGACTCCATAAGAAACATAATTTCGGGCCTATTATGTTTAACAAGGTCCATGAGGACCTAAACTGTTCGTAGATTACCCAGCCCATGACAGTTCAGCATAATGTACTCATTGGCGTTGGGTTAAGAGTTGGGCTGGGCTTAAGTCAAAATTCTGATTGATATCAAGAATCTCATCATCCCTTTCAATGCCCGTAGCAATTCCCTTTCCTTTGTCAGACTGCTTAATTAAAGGATTAATTATGGTAGTTGCTGTGTCGAGCATCATCTTGTCTCCTTCGCTCTGCCCTTCACCGGACGGAGGCACTGATGGTTCACTTCGCAGCCATTTCCCCCCACATTATACTGATTATGTCGAGTTGGTGCCCGTAGCTGTAAATTATAAATCATCCAATTGTAGATGTATAATACCACAGAAAAGAAGATAAAACTTGTCATAATGACAAGAGAAACAAACTTACCATTGCGGCAAGACAAATCAGAAAAAAGAGGAAAACAGGTGTAGATTATATTATATGAATTAATATTAATTAATAATATCATTCTCTCTCCTGCCTAATCTCTTGTACGTGACATTCGACATCCTCTTCATCTTATCGACCAATCATCGTCGCACCACCACTGTAACAAACTACCGCCACTGCACTACCGTTCCATTTTAGGCATTACCGATTAGATTGGCTAATTTCACGATGTTCGCCGTTCATTGATTTTTGGATCTTGATTTAGGGCTTTGATCAACAAATTTGGAGTGAAATTTAGAAAACTAGGTATTGGCATTCTCTCATTCTCTAGTGAGCTTGGTGATTTCACAATCTAATCATTCTCTAATTTTTCAGATCAAAAGTGGGGCTTTGATCAACGAGTATGGGGTAAGATTGAATCGCGCAATTTCAGATCTCGAAATTAGGGGTTTTCAACGAATTTGGGGGTTTCAATTAGGGTTACAATTAAGTTTCAATATCATTAGAGTTTCAATTTTGTGAATTAGGGTTTGTAATTTGAGGATTTTTGTTAAGTTAGAGCTTCAACTTTGTAATCACAGCTTCAATTTTTTAAATTAGAGTTGTGTCTTTATGTTGATTTGAGTTTCAATTTGTTTTTTGGTGTTAATTTTAGTTTCCATGTTGAATTTCCGACGAGTTGTGCTTGTTGTATTTTTGTGACTTAGTTGTTCCGGCGAATTGTGGTGTTGAATTTCCAGCGACTTGTGCTTGACTTGTTGTATCGTTGTAACTTTGTTGTTCCAGCGAATTATGGTTATTGTAACTCAGTGTTTCGACGAATTGTGATTGTTGTGACTCGATTGTTCGACCGAGTTATTTGTCTTGTTGTGACTCGGAGTTTTGGTAAGTTGTTTTGTTGTGACTCGTTGTTTTGGAGTTGTGTTTGATTTGTTTTGGCGGGTTATTTTTGTTGTGACTAAGTGTTTTGGCGAGTTGTTTTTGTTGTGACTCAGTATTTTGGAGTTATGTTTGATTTTACTCGGTGTTTTGCGAGTTGTTTTTTGTGTGACTTGGTGTTTTGGCGAGTTATTTTTGTTATGATCTAGGAGTTTTTTAGTTGTGTTTTATTTGACTCGGTGTTTTGATGTCTCTCGGTGTGGCGAGTTGTTTTTGTTGTGACTCGGTGTTTTGACGAGTTGTTTTGATGTGACTTGATGTTTTTGCGAATTGTTGCTGTTGTGTTGCAATATTGTGATATTAGAATGTAAAAACCCTAAAACACCTGATTTTTCAAAAAAAAAAAAAAAAAAATCTTAACGTACCTTAATTTTAAAAAATATGTAAAAAACCTTTATATTTTTCAAGTTATCTTTAACCTGAACCAATCAATTGGCCTAGGTCATCCATAGATTAGGACCCAAAGCATTGAGCTTGAGCGACGAAATTGACACTTGCTAGTGCGCAGCTGGGCAACGTAAAAGTTATCGATCAACATGCATTAGGCTGCTTGCAGAACATGCTGATGCTGCTTAAGTGTTGCTTTAGGCAATGCCATGATGCTGCTATATGGAGCACTGGAATACTGTGATCACCAGCACCATATGCTGCCTGCCAATAGTTATCTGGCCACACCAATGCTGTCTTTATGCAACACTCGTGTGCCACCACTGCAAAAAAATGTGGTATTAGTAACGGAAGTTTCCGTTACTAACAGGGTCAATCTCATTTCTATCTCATTTCTAACCGCTATCAGTAACGGAAAAATACTATTTCAAAATCTCTTACCAATTCGATCGTAGCTAAGTTAGAAACGGAATTTATATTCTGTTTCTAATTAGTAACGAAACTTTCTGTTACTAATTAGTAACATAACTTCTTTTTACTAATTAGTAACATATTAGAATGTTACTAATTCTGTTACTAATCGTGGACTAGAATTTATAAAAAAAAAATTGTTTAACCCCAACCCAACCCACAATGGCACAACCCAACCCGTCAGCCCAACTCACAAGAATTAATTCCTCATAGTGCTCTTGTGAGGATTTAAACTTGAGTTATGGATCTCTTTGTTAACATATTGCCCCATAGTTTATCTAAGGTATGTTTTCTAGTAATTTTGCAAATTCAAAAATATCAAATTTTCTTTTTCAAGCATTGAGGCTTTTTTATTAATTAAACTTTTGATATATATTATTTTAGATATGTCATTTATACTCTAAATTTATACTCTAAATATCGAATTATAAAATTTTTTGTTCTTCGAGAAATTAGTAACATAAAGTTCCGTTGGTAATAATGACAAATGGTTTCCGTTACTATTTAGTAACGGATTAATAATGAGAAAGTAGCTACAAAAATGATCCCATTATAAATTCCGTGGCTATTCGCGCTCAGTTACTAACACGTTACTGTTTTGTTGCTAATAGTAATAATTTGTTTCCGTTACTATTCAATAACAGATTGGTAATGAAAAAATAGCAACAAAAATGATTTCATTGCTAACTCCGTGACTATGAGCGCTTCGTTACTAGCATGTTATTATTCTATTGCTAATAGTAACAATTTGTTTCCATTACTATTCAGTAACGGATTGGTAATGAAAAAGTAGAAACAGAAATGTTTCCATTGCTAATTCCGTGACTATGTGCACTCCGTTACTAACACGTTACTATTTTGTTACTAATAGTAACAATTTATTCTATTACCGTTACTATTGAGTAACGGATTGGTAATGAAAAAGTAGTAATAGAAAGGATCCATTACTAATTTTGTGGCTATGCGCATTCTATTATTAACAAGTTACTATTCCGTTAAACGTAACAAATTATTTTCATTACTAAAATTTTGTTACTTTTACCTCATTTTCTAGTGGTGCATGTTTGGGGATGATGACTGTTGTCCTTGTCTTTCTGTTTGTAATCTATTCATCAACTGGTCTTCATATTATAATAATCAGAACTATTGAATTATCCCTCTCTTGAATATCCCCGATCTTCCTCATATAGCTAACCACTCATATAGGAAGGAAAGAGCGGTATGGACTGTTTGATATGGTGTCATATAAGATTCATTCTAGAGCTTCGAATTACTTTGCTTCCGAAAACTCCAGCAAACCATGAACACCTTTAGTTTGATTTCCTCATTACCCTTTGATAGAAGCAAGAAGATCCAATTCTTGAAGGACTCCAGAATCGGCGAGGGAAGCAGAATACCAGCAGTACACCCAGCAGCCTGCGCAAAAAGGGCAGTGACAAAAAGAATACATCACACCCTAAACTTGATAGGCTTTTTGGACATAGTTATTATTATTGTTGGTTTTGTTGTTATTATTGTTATCTTGAACGATCATTATACCGTATTGTTATAATATTAGCATATAATAACTAGAGGTATATAACTAGAAAACAAAAAATAAAGAGACGTAATGTAACAGCCGCAATCCCACATCGCTTGGCTGAAGAAAAAGAGACCAGTTTATAAGTTAAGAGATCCACTCCATCTGACATGAGGCCTTTTGGGTGAGAGCCCAAGAGTAAAACCATGCGGGCTAGGACCAAAGCGGACAATATCATGTCAAAGTGGAGCTGGTTGTTATAGATGGTATCAGAGCAGAGCCCACCCGGAAGTGTAGCCAACGAGGACGTTGGGCCCCCTTAGGTGGGGTGATTGTGACAGCCGCAATCTCACATCACTTGGATGAAGAAAAGGAGACCAGTTTATAAGTTAAGAAATCCATTCCATTTAACATGAGACCTCTTTGGTGAGAGCCCAAGAGCAAAACCGTGCGGGCTATGCCTAAAGCGAACAAATTCATGTCAAAGTGTTGAGGACAACTTGAGAACAAACAACTAAAAATCAGGGTTGAGGAAAAAAAATCTCCTACAACTAGAGATCGGGACCGAGTCCTCTACTTAGGCTTAGTTTGGTATTTTCGGAACTTCTCTAATAAGCATCTTCTACTTCGTTGGATAAAAAAAAATATTGTGAGAAGAATCAGTTTAATATTTAGTAAACACTTCAGCTAAAATTATTATAACAGTTTTTTAAGTGTTTGGTAAATTTAACTCCTTCATCATACTAAAAAATACACAGTTTAAATCTTTATTTATTATTCCATGATATCCTTTTTTTTTTCTTGGGTTATTTTCACTGTAGGTCTCCAATCTTTCAATTTTGTATTAATTTTGTCCACATTCTTTTTTGGGTCTACTAACTCCCCAACCTTTCATTTATTATTGTATTTCGTCCCCAACCTTTCAATTTTCACTATAAACCCCTATCAAAATGACTATTTTACCATTGATACTTTATTTTCACTATAGGTCCCCAACCCTTCAATTTCTATATAATATTATCCTCATTATTTTTTGATTGCTTAGATGCCCAACATGTTATTTTTTATCGTGTTATATCCTCATTAATACTTTTCATACTAATATTTTAATTCTTACTGTTAATATCTATTTAAATTTTTATTATATCATTAATTATTTAAATAAAAAATAACAAACAATATAAAAAAAGAAATCGATGCACTTTAACATACTCAAACACAACACAATGACAACAGTCAGAAATAATGATAGCAGACAAACTTGATCTATAACCGCCTCGATAGATATCAAATCTATGTCAAAGAAAGTTGCCGAACTAAGTATAAATGTGGTGAATCAGATCTAATTTCTTGTCTATCACATATCATGCGATGAATAAGGATTGGGTAGATCTGTCCCTGAATTGATTTTTGATTTATTAAAAAAAAATACCCCAATACTTTAATTCTAATTTAATTTCTTATCCCTTTTTTCACCTTAATTTGCCCATATTTGTTATCCACCTCAATTTAATAAGATCAACTAATTGTGAATCCTATTTAGAATTAGTTCATTAGGGTTCGGTTTCACTTTTATAAATTGAAAATAATTTTCTTTTGTAGATCCAACTTGATCTTTATCCACTACGTGATATGTGATCATGATTTATTGCATTGACTCTTGGATTGGAATTTTTTTACGTAGATTAGGTATTCATCGAGTTTGGTGTAGATTGAGTTTTTTTTTTTAATTATCACTGCAAGCTAGGATATGTAGAGTTTTTATTTTATATTGTTCTTCATATTTTATTTTTATTTAAATAATTAAAGGTTTAATGATCATTTTAACTAGAATTAACATTAGTAATTAAAAGGTTAACGATAGAAATGTTATATCCTCAGTAACACTTTCTATACTAACATTTTAATTATTACTGTTAATATCTATTAAAATTTTTATTATATCAGTAATCATTTAAATAAAACATAAAGAATAATATAAAATAAGAAATCTATACACTTTAACCCGTTCTAACACAATTGAATGAAAATTTTAATATATATTAATAGTAAGAATTAAAATGTTAGTATGAAAAATATTAATAGAGATATAACATGACAAAAAATAAAAGGTTAGGCTTCAATGCGCCCAAAAAATAATAGGACAAAATTATATAGAAATTAAAAGGTTGAGGACCTATAGTGGAAATAAATAATCAAGGGTATAATAGTCATTTTGATTGCGGTTAATGGTGAAAGTTGAAAGGTTAGAAATGTAATGTAACGTTGGGGACGTAATACGACAATAAATGAAAGGTTGGGACTTAGTAGGCTCAAAAAAAGAATAAGGACAAAATTGAAAGGTTGGGGGCATAGAGTGAAAATAACCTTTTTTCTTTTATGAATATAATACTATGGTATTTCACAAAAAATTACAAAATATCAATAAACAATAACTAAAAGTGAAAATTTATTTGAAATTAACCAATTAATAAAAATACAAAAAAAAACATATATATATAAAACACGAGTATATATATATATTGCACAATCAAATAAATTATGAGTTAATGAGAAAGTTTAAATAAAATAGATTATTAACAAGATGATTTTGCAATTTTCTCTAGTTTTATCTAGTGTTAGTTTAGAACTCGTGCGTTGCATGAGAAGTATACAAATTTATAGGAAAAACCAACAAATTTCACTAATATACCTTGCACAGTTTTCATGTGTTCCACCAAGTAAAATGGATAGAAAAGAAAAATTAATTCAATTCGAGTTAAATGAATAAGATTCGCTTTTATATATTTTCTAAATTTTTTAGGAGAGCAAACAATTTAAAAAAGCGCAAAATACACATATATATCTCATAGTAATAATTAAAAGAATAATAATCAAGCAAACTGACAAAAGTTTTTTGCAGTAAAAAATCACGAAAGCATCTTAGGTTCGTTGTTGGTCATTTTAGCAACGAATACCCCGCAGACGCACGCATACTCATAGAATAACTGTAGCAGACCTTGTTTTTTCACATGTTAGTAATAGTCTTGTTATATACGAAGTTATTAATAATTTTTTTTACTCATCGTTTTATATTAATTTCTTTTTATTTATTATTTTTCACAAAATCCCCGTTTAACGGCATCATTTTATGACTTACATAATACATGTTCTCTTGGTCACAAATTGAAGCACGCCACATCAACCCTTTATAAAGATGGGTTTACTCAATACTAAGTCAAATCCTCCTTTTTCGATTTGCATCGGTACTAGTAGGACTACCAATGCTTTCAATTGCATATTTAACATTCTATTTTATCGATTCTAGAAGGTGTATCGATACTTTTAATTAATCATGTTACTCTCTGTTTTATCAATACTTTCAGAAGTATCGATACTTGCTATTAATACAACTGTAGTATTATACTTTCAATTTTCTGTTCCAGTACCTATTTTAATTTCTTCAGTAGTTCTTTCCAAGGATATATAACACAATGACATCATTTATAACATACTTCATTACTTCATCACAGTCGCCATTACAAAAAGGTCATATAGGTCAGTAAGGAGGGGTTATATTACAATCAAAAGTTCTCCTTTTCCCTTGCTAAGGTTCACCACCCTTCATAAGTAGATTTTCATAATACCATGCTAGAGATCGCATCCATATATCAAAATAAGTTTAAGTATTTATATAGTTCCACCTAGAGGAGTTCCCATTTATTGCCCTCATAATACTCGGTCTTGATGTGCTCCACTGTTTCGGGGTTGTGGTACTTGATTTGCACTTCAGTGGTGGTATAATAGTGAATGCCTGGGTACTCGTCGCAGTAGCCCTAAATATCCTGCTCCGTCACATAAGTACATGTACTTCCATCGGGCAACACCTCCCAAGTGCTTTGGGTCACTTCAAAGACGTGTGCTCTTCCGATCTTAACATTTTGGAAAATATAGAAAGGGTGAATAAACATATTCAGTGAACAACTTATGTACATGCACAAATTTTCTTTTAAAAAGACCTTTTAGGGGCCCGAATTGCTCCATCGATTTCCTAAGCGTTCATGAAACTGATTCGATCAGTACCAAATATAGAAAGGTTGGTTCATAGACTACCTCGATAGCCTCCCACAACAAGAATCAAACTTGTTCAAAAAAAGTGTCTTGACGCCAATAACTCGAACTCAAATATAATTCTGAAATTTTGTGGGGAAATACACATGGTAGCAATTCATTTTTTTCAAACGTAAACCTTCATAGTTGGTATGTACAAAAGCAAAACAACAATTTATCTTTAGAAATGGTTTATGTAGCAACAGCTCACAAGCTGCTTAACAAGACAAAACCACACTTTTGGCAAAGAGAAGAGATAGAGAGAAGTCAATCCCAAGTACAAGATCACTCGCCTTTTTCTTTCTCACTTTCTAAGTTTTTTGAATTATGGAAGTGTTCATTTTTTTTTTCTCGGTTCCTTCTAAATGAAAAAGTCAGGGCAATTGGTATTTTGTTTAAGGGTTAAGTGAAGTTGATGGACTTATCCAATAACCATCAGATGCATTTATATACAAAGCTTCAAAAGACAAAGAGAATCTTTGGCAATCATTCCCTACTCTCCCTAGCCTTGATGAATAAGTCTATATGTTTAATACATGCATATCTCGATTCATATAGTAAATATACTTTGTTTGATACTTCTCAAAAAAATAACTCTAGTTTAAGCTATTTTTCCACTTCATTTCTAAGGATTTCTAAACAAGTATAATTTTTTAAAAGTTTTAGGCTAGTTCAACCAATCATTGTAGATGAATTATATAAAAATGAGTTCGTATCACAGCTCAATCTTTGATTCAATGTCATATTACGCTATTTTTAGTCGGGTTGTTATAATAATGGTCCTCCAAATTTTAACCACACCCACATGTTGGAAAAATAGTTATAGAAACTCACTCATCTAGTTCTACATTGAAGCTTTTTGTCTCTTCTACTAGGCTAAAGAGTCAACAAAAGGCAATCTGACAATAACTGGTTACATGCATAAACAGAAGCATCCATGCAATGCACGTAAGAATTAATTCAAAATTATTTATTAAACAAAAAATGTTAATTCAATAGCCTTATTATATATATAGATATATATATTATTAGAGTAAGGTCTCCTTTGCTAATTTTCCCGCCCATTTATTGGTCTTTCTAATAATTTTGTATCATTGGGCTTTTTACTAATTTTGTATTATTTCCTTTTTTATGCAGTTTTTGATAATCTTCCATTCGGTCTCTCTTCACATCTATTTCATTCTCCAAAATTTCTTTTTTTTCCACATAATCATCTTATTATTGAGCTTAATTTATGGAATAACTCTAGCAAATCAATTTTTTAATTTTAGTATTACCTTTATCTAGATCAATGAATATCTTAGTTATTTTTTGAAAGTTCCTTAAGATCTGCTATTTTCTTTGGTAATTTAGGGTAATCGTATTCTTAACCACAATCCAAATAATGAATGAATGAATTAATAGCTGTAGCAGTTTTGTCTATTGAGTGTTTTTGTATTATTTTTAATTACAAGTGTTGATTTTTTAAGATAATGAATTGCGTTATTACCGTTTTTGACTTTTGTTGACCTAGAATATGAAGAATGAAAGCGTTAACAATAAGTAACACGCTCGATTACATAAAATCATGCAAAGAATGATTCCATCACACTGATGGATTCATCTAATGTTGAAGAGAAAATAAGATAGTAGACAAATATACGTACATCAAATAGCCGAGTAGGGGTGTGCGCGGTTTTTTTATTATCGATTTTCCAAGCGCATGTGCATTTGATTATAGGAATTTAGTTGTAGTTGACTGAATGATTTTGTGAGGTATGACTTAAATTTACATATGAAACGAGCTGCAATGCCTCCATTCTTATTGATTTAGAAAAGTTGCGACATCTTGAGGAGATCGCTAAATGAAAATCTTGGAGACATTTGAGCTTCAGGCGGAAGTTTCTTTTTGTTATGCTTTTGTTTACACACCATTTTGTATTCAACAAGGCTGGCTTATGATTCAAATAATTATTTGAATTAAAACTTTCCTTAAATTTTGTGTAACATATTGGGTATCACAGCAAATTAGATAGTGATTCAAGAACAATATGTAAATTTCATACATCGAAATTAGTAATTAAGATACATGAAAATTCCTGTTATATAAATACATCATAAGATTTATGGTAAATTCTCTCATACTTCGAGTATTATTTTTTGATATTTTTAATTGAGTATACCTATAGCAAATTAGATAGTGATTCAAGAAAAATATGTGAATTTCATACATCGAAATTAGTCATTAACATATGTGAATTTTATGAAAATGCTTCTCATGTAAATTAATCTTGAGGTTTTGTAACGCTCCGAGTTTTACGAACCTGAAATGCTATGTGAAATGCTCTTTCTACTTTAAACTATACGGAAGAAATTATTTTGAACTATGTGGAAATTTTATTTTTCTTTATAATACTCCAAAATTCAATTGAGTCGGGAAATATAAAAGGTGAAACACACTTTACTGAATATTAATATCAAACTTTGAGCGAAGTAAATGAAATAGGAGTTTACATACTTTGCCAACAGAAATTAAATTACATGCAAAATCCTTAATAGAGTTTTGGACGAGATAACAAGTAAAATTAGTGTTTTTGGATTATAATAAATACAAAGTATTTAATAGCCACTCCCCCTGATCTCGCCACCTGCTCCAGCACATGAAAAGTTTTTAGAAAACAATGAGCGTTTCGAAGAAACACCTAGTAATCTCAGCGCATAGTTCATAGGTTGCAATATTCACATTTAAACAATCATTAAGCATATGATTCAGATAATCCCAACAAGTCAAAAGCATATGCTGCCACGTGGGCTAGCCAATTCTCATTCAACCCGTAAGTATATCTCTTATAACGTACTGCTCAGGGCCAATCAAGCTTGATCGTACTACCATGGTATATCATTCTACCCCATGGATATATAAATTAAATCAACATACTATCCCGAGTACAACATGTTGGCATTAAGAACCTGAATCACATTTAACGTAAAACTCATAATATAATTTGCAACTCAAATATTTCATTAAGTGCGCATCTTTGGAAATAAAACAATCAACTTTAAGAAATAGAGACTACCTTAATTTCACAGTTGAGTTTGAGCTTTTATGGCAAATAACTTTAATGAATCCACTCGCCTCGTCTAGCCATGTAAAATAAATTCCAAGTTAGTAATCAGGGTGTTTATTTAAGATTTGCTAAATTTTAAGTTTAAATAAAACAATATCCTTAAAAGTTTGATATTTAATATTATTAATGAAAGGGATTCTTGCCTCAATTAAGGATTATTTGGAAGTTAGAACTTTAGAACGGCCGATTTTGGGAATCTAGGGACTAAACTATTTAAAATTTGAACTTTTGGGGCTGGAATGGATATCACCAGAATTCTGATCACTAACTCAACTAGATAAAAAAGGGCAAGGACGAACTTGAGTTACAATAGAAACTCAAGAACCATTTAAAACAGATTAGAACCCTATGTGCTAACCAAGAACATATAATAAGATCATGTTCCTATCTTAAGCTCCAACCAAACTATGAGGACAGGGACAATAAATATTAACCATAAAATCCCCAATTTGAGAAAGAAATTAGATACAGAAGACGATTACACAGGGGAAAACGACCGGAGTCTGGTGTGCGATGGGGCTCAGTCGACGCAAGTTGGGTTCACGAGACAGAGGGCAACGGAGCGGGGATGGGGTTGGCGAATGGAGGTCGACAATGGAGGTTCGAGTCGCGAGTGAAGGCACGAGCTCGCGAGTTTGGGGCTCGTGATTTGGTTCGAAGGCAGTGCGGAATGGGTTCGGTCAGCGGCTGCTGGGTGCGAATAGAGTTTGCCGGTGGCAGAGAAAGATGGCTGCGGTCGAAGCTGAAAGATGCAAGACCGCGGGTTCCATCGGTTTTTTGAAGAATTTCAGCCACAATGGAGTTTTCCGGCGAAGGTAGTGGTTCGAGGAGTCGAAGACTGATCGAAATGGGTTGATAGATTGCTGTATTTTTATTTATTTGTTTTTTTTTTCAGGTGTGTGTGTATGTTACTGAATGTAATACATGAAGGGGAAATGAGTGAACTGTATATGTGTGCAATGTAATTTACAGTACCTAATCTCAGTGATGGACTGATCCCAAGCATGCTTGCACAAGTAAAATGATGTATGCTGTTTTACAGAATTTGATGCCCAAAGATAGATGCTAAGGAAAACTTACTGGTTGATGATGGAAGAAACCAAAAGAAAGAAGAGAATCCCCTGCCTACTAGTTGCGATACCAACTCAGACCTTCCTTTCTTGAACATAAAAGCAGAGTGCTTTGAGGAAAAGAAATTCTGACTTGTGAAAGATGTAGTGAAACCGTGAGAATGAGGGAAATGAGAAAACTGTACATGATTATGGGAGCAAACCGCCTGGGAAGAACTGCTGAGAAGAACGTCGTCCTAAACGGGCTGTTTAACTTAGGCTTAAAGGGGCTAAAAGAATTGGATCCATTCTTTCATGTGAAATGGACCGTAAAAGCTTTGAAATTGGATTTGCATTTATTCAAAAATGAGATTGGACTAAAAACTTTAAACGGGCTAATATCTCTTAGCATTAATAAAATGGATTCGGGTAGATTGCAATGGACGCAAAACGAAGTAAGTTAAATAGAAATGAACTTGATGTTTCGGTTTAGATTCGAACAAATTTTGAACCTATGAAATTTAGATTTAACAAACTCTCGACTCCTGAATGAGTTAACAAAATTTTGATCTTCGCTTGTAGATTTTAAAAATCAATTTATTTGAAGCTCGACAAGCGCGAGGCATTAATTTACTTCCATGACCAATGTCATGCAATAATAAATAATGAATGGATAAGTGGTAGCGACCAGTCTTAACTTAGCAAATTTTCTATAAGAACTTAAATTTTTATTTATAAAAATTTCCGGTCGCTACATGTTTATTGTAAATTATCTCATAATTCGAGTGCTGTTTTTTTTGATATTTTTAATTGAGTATACTACTATTTGATACTCAGGACTTTGAGTTCGATTAACATTTTTTTTTCTAGAAACCATTTTGTACATTCAATTACTTTCGTTGATTATTTAGGAATACAGCAAACCTTTTTTCTTTGGGAATTTTTTCAAGTGTTATAATAATAATTTATTAAATTGTTGTACAATGGTTATTGATATTTGTTATTTCTTTTAAATTTCCTTTACAACGCATGAGTGAGAATTATAATGTAACACTACTAAAAACAATAAAAGTTCAGGCGATAGAATACTTATATTTTAGGTGAGATGTTCTGAATACGAACCACACCTGCCTCTTGATAAGTGTATTTTATATGCAAAAATACTTCTCTTAACTTATCCCCTTTGTATTAAAAAAAATTAAAGTTTTAATATAAAAATATTCTGTTGTAATTATTTCTATTTCTATCAATTTCATAATAGAATATACAAAATATACAAATATTAAAGCTAGAAAAAGCTATAATAAGTAAATGTACCATATCGAAATGCAAAATATATTTGAAAAATCAGATTTCAACAAAAATTTGAACTATGACACTATACAATTGAAACTAATAGAGTTGTGCTATTTGAAGAAAACAAGATACAAAAATTTAAACAAAACTGACATATGACACGATCTTGTTTTTCAACACATCGCATCACCTTTTCATCTGTAACGATTTATTCCCTGACAATAGTACACAAAATTACACAAAGTAATTAAAAACAATTACAAGGAAAAAAATTAAGAAATGCTACAAAGAAAATAAAGTAAAAATTGAACAATAAAGTAGTCCCTTTCTTTGTCTTTGGTTCTTGTTTCGATGCCTGCGTGGG
>CAVNYN010211147.1:1367-15619 GCA_963692815.1 Nyctanthes arbor-tristis | reverse complement strand
ATGTATTTACTTGACATGCCTCCAAAATCTTCTTTCCTTAAGTCACTCAACAGGAAGTAAAACTTTAGTTAAATTTGACCCACTGTTCAGAAACATCACATGTTTCATAGTGATAAACATATTCACGAGCGAGCAGCCTTAAGTTACTCAAGAATCTAACATCGATAATGAACTCTGGTTTTCACTATAACAGTGGAAGGCATGTATTTAACAATTAATATGAATTTAATACATTGTAGGGGATCGGTCTCATCAACATGATAATTATGTATTAAAATAACATCACACATGTATTCATCAACACATAATGAATATAGACGGATGATTATGGACAGTATCTATCTAGTCTTCTTGAGCCATAAAGAAGACTAGTTGGTCAATTCCTAGGAGACATATCATTCAATCATCGAATGCTAAATGCAGCGGTCTCTATTTTCTACTCCAACATGTATCCTATACTAGTTGTCGTCTTGTGGGCTATCTCCAATTTGTATCCTATACCAATCGGCACAGACGCCGAAACCTGGACACGCAGGCCCAAAATAAAATTTAAAACAATTAGCTCACAGGCCCAAAATCATACACGCAGGCCCAACTAAATTAAATAATTGGCTTGAAGGCCCCCAACAAAAATAACATAAAATAATTAACCATACATTCAACCAATCACATGGGTCGAGTCTATAATCATCCACAAACATTTATCAATATCTAATATTAACGAACATATCAATTTCTAGATTTGTGGTAGTTGACAATAGGTGTCTAAACACTTTGGATAAAAAGAACCAAACAAGAAGTAAATTAATTAATCAAATTAATTAATCAATTTCATATTAATAAAATATCATGATTAATCCAATTAATCAATCAATTTTATAAACTAAAGGGAACAAACAAAATAACTCAAAGTCATACTTTGACATAAGTTTTGGTAAGTCTAAATAAGTCAAAATTTAACCTTTTATCCAAATAAAAAAAAAACTTTTGGCAAAATAAATTTTATAAAGTTTAAATTCCGACCTATTTGACAAATACAAAAAGTTTACAAAGCTTTTAAGTTAAATTTTAAAACTCAAAGACCAATTTGTCAAATTACTAAAAGATGATACTGATTTTAAAATTTCAAAAACTTCAGGGACGATCTCTAAGTTTCAAAACATAAGAGACTGCTTATGCAATTTCTAAAATTACATGGGCTTCCCTTCAATCTTCTAAAACAAGGGGGTTGTCTGTGCAATTTCTGAAATTGCATAAAACCCCCCGTCCCAAAAAATCAGTAGTGGCTGGGGTGGAACCCTAGCCGCCGCCACCAACGACATCGCTTGCCTTTAGGCAGACGCTGAAGCCCTCCACGCCGCTTCTAAAGCGGTGTCTGACTGCGACAGATGCTACGCTAGAAGTAGTGCCCTGTGTTGCTGCGAACGGCTGCAGTCTGTTGCAATCTGCTGCTGCGGCGTCACAACGGAGGTAGTACATTTGCGGTGGCCAGATGCAACTCCCGTGCCAGACTGCTAGACTTATTCCAGCGGTAAGGTGCTACAGTAGCGCCGTTTCCCCTTTTTTTTTGGTTCAGTTGAAAAAATACGAATCAAATTCAGATTTTCAATATAAAGAAAAACTCCAATTATTGATACGAAACAATAATAATTATTGTTACACATATAATAACGAAATCTAACAAGAAACAAGGTGGCTCTGATGCCACTGTTAGAAATTATAGACAACAAGTAAAACGGAAACAAAAACTATAATTCTTACATCATGACCAAACTTACTCTTAAATGGAATTCGTGAACAAAAAGTTACCTATAACAAAGCAGTAAATCCGGTTTATCTGATCACACTATAGTTGTCCAAGTGTTTAGCCTCTAACAGTAATCCACACAGTAAAAACAATCAAAGAACACAAACTTTTCATTGTAGAATTAGGGTTTCTGTATTATCTTATGCTAGCAAGTTAATACAGAACGTGTATGTGAATGTTGTAGTAACCCGAGACCCTAAAGTGCTCTATTTATAGGTTTCTTACGAAACTCTAGCGCAACCCTAATCTGATTAGGATTCTGGAGTCCATGTACGGTCCTAACAAATTAGTCTTATTAATTAAATCAGTCCATTATGTACAAACCCAGTCCGACAATTGGGACTTGTACATTAATTCCAACAAGTCCCGGAAAGAGTTACTATATTTACTACTACTAGAGACCTAAAACAAAATGCAACTCAACTCTTTTATAAGTGGCAATCTACTGTTGCAAACCTCTCTGAGGAGATTGTTCTCTCATCTCAAGTACTAAAAGTAAACTCAAGTATATGAGTAACCTTTAATTCATTGTTTCTTGGAGAAATAGACAGTCTACTTCACATACTTGAGCAAAAATTTCCAGAATTGGGTATAAGAAGAGAAGACTACTCTGACGTAAGTTGGATTCATTCCGTTCTTTTCTTTGCTCTATATCCAAATGGAACATCTCCTGAAGTTTTGCAAAGTAGGGCTCCATCAAGTATACATCCACTCTATTTCAAAGCCACATTAGACTATATAGAGGAACCAATTCTTGAACAGGGACTTGAAGGTATTTGGAAATTCTTGTACGAAAGTATAGCAGATTTGGCTTTCTTGGACATCGCACCACATAATGGAATAAAGAGAGAAATTCCAGAATTTGCACTCCCTTTTCCTCATAGAGCTGGAAATTTGTATAAAATCATATCCACGATGCAATGGAATGCATCAAATCTGCAGAATCAAAGAGGCATATAGATTGGAGCAGAAGACTATATAGTTATTTAACTCCTTATGTTTCCAAAAATCCAAGGGCTGCATATGTCAATTGCAAGGATCTTGATTTGGGAGTCAATAATGAGGGCAACACAAGCTATGCACAAGCAAGCATTTGTGGTTTCAAGTATTACAAGAATAATTTTAATCCCTTGGTGCATATAAAAACCGAAGTCGACCCTACAAATTTCTTGAGGAACAAGCAAAGTATTCCACCTCTTTACTCTTGATGGTTGAACAACTAAAGGAAACATAGTATGATAAATAAATATAGCTATGGTATCAATAAAGTTGAATGTGTGCCTTCTGTTATTAATGACCTACAACAATTTCTTCAACTATTTTCTTTCATGAAATGGTTCAATGATAAACTATCAAATCTAAGCAATAATGTGCTTTTTAATTATGCAGTAGCAGTGTAATCAGCATAAACATATTGATAATATGACCCTGATAATGTTCAGCAACTTGCAAGAAATTTTGTTAAAAAACTTTCTGGTCATGTGGCATGCATTGCTGGGATATTTATTAATGACTTCTTGACAGTTTTTGAATATTATCATGTATGGCCAAATCAATTTTTGGATATCTAGTTCAGGGCCAGCCATGACCAAGGTAGTCGCTTAAGGCCCTCAACTGAAATCGTCAAAAAGTCAAAAATCAGACAAAACCTAGGTTTTTTCCGAATATATGTTTAAATAATGGAATAAAAATAATTTATATGTTTAATACATATGAGTTGTTAGTTAGTTCAGTGATAAAAATTTTTTAACGTATACCTTTACTAAAGGTCATATGATCGAATCTTCCTACGAACACATTATCTGCATGTTTGATTCCCATTATACATCCCCATTATAATTTCATCTATCACTAATTTGACAATCACTCAACTATGACTATACTTTTCAAACTTCTATTAAATTCTCATAACTCATTTCACTTCATTGTAACTTCTTAAATCACCAGTGCAGTGCACGGGTAGAAAAACTTATTAAAATATGTCATTTGATAGTTGCCTAATAAATCTGCTACATTTACACCTCTATAGAAAATATAAAAATACAAGTTTACATTGATTAATTGAATTGATAAGATCAATGGACTTAGTAATCGTGCAACTCAAGATCACAGGAGATAATCTACATTTTTACATCTAATCTCCCATACATATACAATAATGGAAAAAATCTATTACCATTATTCAATACATTCAAAAACCATAAGTTCAACGATAAATGTACAATATTGTGAAATTCAAATTTGTCATCTCTATAATTAAAGTTAGCCATAAAATATAAGAGATTCATATCCGAATAATAGATCATGAAATACAAGACAAATATAATTAAAAATATTTTTTGTCACATTTTTACATATGGTTTTTGGCAAAATGAAATGTGATGATAATTCAAATAGAAAAATATGTTATAGTTTACATTTAACTTATGAAGCAATTACTGACGCAAAGTACTACATTTTACACAAAATCTAAATTTTCAGATATCATACAGTTCAATAAAAGCGTTGTCAAATATGAAGGTGTTTGAGGAAAGAGGCGACGTTTCTCTCACACTAAGGGAATAAATCTTCAAATCTAATTAATCTAGAAATTGGGAGCAAAAATGAAATGGGATAGGTCTCACATTGTAAATAATTTGAAAATTGAAGGAATCTCAACAATAAGAATGGCAATGGGACGGGTTCTGGTCAGGTAATCCTCCCTCGTATCCTCCCCTTTTCTACCAACCCCATCTCATACCTATCTGTATCCATTTGAATCGAGTATGAGGCAGGATAGGTAAAAAATACCCGTTACCTGTCCAATTCTCAAAAATCCTAATAAAACTAAAAAAATTCAAAAAAATATAAAATGCATAAAAAAATTCAAATAACATTAACCTCACCAACACACGCGGCGGAGATGGTAAATGAACGAATTAAAAAAATTAGGGTTTGTTTTAGAATTGGCAATTCAGATTTGATATTCTAATTTACTAGTAAAGAAGCCTAACCAAAATAATAATAATAATAATAATATTATTATTATTATTATTCTTAAAATGCAAAATGGTTAAGACTTGAGTGTTAAACTCAACAGTCACAAGTTCAAATCTTCTCTAGTTCCTTCACAAAAGTTTTTGTTTTTTAAAAAAAAAAAAATTTACACAAGATTTACCGAATAAAAAAGGCGGGACAATCGCGAAACAAAAAGAATGAGACTTAGTTCTCTTAATTAATATATAGATTTCTCATTATAATTCATTTCAAATAATGAGAATCAAACAACTAATATATTTAATTATATACTTATTCAAATTACAAATCTAAACTTTTAGTATTTTTTTTAAATAATAGATACTAATTCCATTTGGATTTTTTAAAATTTAGTAATTTTCCAACAATGAATGCTAATTTTGCATAACATTTTTATTTTGTATACAAAAGGGCCCGTTACTGCTTTAGTTATAAAATCCTCGACTATGTTTTTTTAAATGATAGAAATTTAACATATATATATATATTTTTTAAAATGTTTAACTATTTTTCCATTTTTTTAAGCATAAAAAATTTATTGTTCAATGTTTGAATTGTTAAAACCATACTAATTAGCTTAGAGTCACTAAGAAGATCCCTTCGCTTAAAGCCCCTAAAATCTCAGCCTCTCCGGGCCGGCCTGCTCTAGCTGTTTTCCTTGTGGATCTTTAATATTTGGTGCTAAATTTTATTTTATATCAGATGAAATGATGATAGGTCACATATGCCTAGCATAGCCACATGATCTTATTAAAGGGATATTTTTGGAATGATCTAAAGGTAGACATGCTATTAGATTGGAACATGATGTTCACCGTCTAAAATTAGACTCAAATTATTATATATGATATGATGACCAGAACAACAGAGTTTGGACAAAAAGATAGAGGATCAATTGTTAGAAAAAGGGGCCAGCCATTAAAATCTTAATAATTTAAAGTTGAATTAATATAATTATAAGGTTTCACCAGCTAGTCATTTGTTTACAATCCGGATGATATTGTCCAACAACCATTTTTTATTACTTAAATTGATTGAGAAGAAAACTCGATCTATCAAATAGAACCGATCCCTTAGGTTGAATTTTCACCATTAGGAAAACGATAAGAAATTTGCCGGCCGTCAAAATCTTACTACTTCAAAGTTGAATTATATATAAGGATTCCGACAACCTTATTCTACTTGAAAGCCACATTAGACTATGTCAAGTATAACAACATTCTACTTGAAGGAATATGGAAACTTTTCTACGAAAATATAAAAGATTTCGCTTTCGTGGACATGGCTTGCTCCATATGGTGGAATATTGAAGGAAATTCCAGACTCTGCCCTTGCTTTTCCTCATAGAGCTGAAAATTTGTATAAAATCATTTGCATGATGCAATGGAATACATCAGGAACTACGCAATCAAAGAGGCATATAGATTGGAGCAGAAGACTTCATGGTAACTTAACCCCTTATATCTCCAATAATCCAAGGGGTGCATATATACGTCAATATCAGGTATCTTGATTTGGGAGTTAATAATGAGGGCAATAATACTAGCTAGCATTAATTTGGGGTATCAAATATTTCAAGATTTGAATCGCCTACTGTATATAAAAAACGAAGTCAACCCTACAAATTTCTTCATAAATGAGGAAAGCTTCCCACCTCTTTACTCGTGAATGTCGTAAGTAGAAAATAATATATAAATAGCTATATGGTACCAGTAATGTTTAACTTATGTGTATCAAAATAAATAAATAATATCTTGAACTAGGATTTTGTTGTCACTGACTTGCAACACTTCACCCATGACGATCACTAAGAAATGATTCCGTGATAAACTATCAGATCTATGCAATAGAGTTCCTTCATTTTACAACTACGCAATGAAAAAATAATGGATCAGCATAAACATATTGGTATATATAAACTCTTACTTACATCACGTTTTGACTTGAGAACGGCTAACATGAAAGAGCGAGATCTTACGTACTTAGTTTGGACAAAAAGATAAAGGATTATGATCCTACACGTCCTTGCAAGGCCCCCAGTTGTATGAATTAATTTGATTCCTGAAAAAGAGAAAGGATGGGACTCGCTCGCCGATTTATTCTTCGGTGTGTCCGAAACTGTAATCCTTTTGGAAAAATATAATCCAAATGCTTGTATGGCAGCTAAAGGGAGAAAACCGCTTAGAGCATCTCCAATGCTAAAGATCCATTAGAGCTTATGTGGCAAAAAAACAGAGAATGTCTTTTATGTGGCATGCGGTCCATTAATTGACAGGGATTTTACAGTTTGGTGTCTCCAGCAGGTATGTGTGGTGTGCATTTTTATCATATAAAATTATAGCACAATTTAATCACACACAAATCGGAAACTCCATAATCGGCTAGAATAGTGTCCAAAATTTTTTTCTTAAAGCCCGTAAATAATTTGATTTCAAAATCCAGTTGGTGCTTGAATCAAAATACTGAAAATATTAGAGCCCAAAAAATCCATTTGTTGTCTTGCAACTGGCATGAGGAAATTACAAGGTGGAAATGTGTGAGAAGTGGAGATGGGGATGAAATGAAATTATCTTTTGTTGACCCTATGCAATTTTTTGCTGCCAACTCATCTAGATTGACTGCTATCTCAACCGCATTGGAGGTGCATTTTTGTATAAAATGTCAGTTCGCTGATGTGGCATTCATTTTTCCCACAATCTACCCAAGCATTGGAGATGCTCTTAGAGCTTATTTATAGTACGTAATCAACCGCTTCCACGACGGTTATGAGTAGTTAGCGTCGGTTATTGACTCCAACCTTATGATTAGACAGCCATAATGATTTATGATCATAATGATACCAACCTTATGATCATACAGTCACGATCATTTCTGATCGTAAAGACTAAAAATGATCATACTATCATAGTAGTTATTATTTAAATTTTATCCATTGGGACAAAGTAGTTAAGCACTAACATAACTAATTACAATTATAAAACAGTTAATAAACCACCATTTGTTTACCTCTCTCTCTCTCTATATATATATATATAGAGTAAACTAGACAAAAAGAGGATGAATTCTTTTTATTATCAAATATGAGAAAACTATCACATCATATAGCTAACTAAATAAATGATATAGAATCATTTGGCATCATCTGTGAGAAAGAAATCATCTTGCCATGTCCGCTTCACGTCACTGACGCCAAAATGAGGGACCACTGCCAGAAAATATGGACCCTCCAAAAAAAATATAAAGCGTCCGACAGCAGATGCAATTGTGACTCACAACCAATTTGATCAACGCATAGATGCTCTTCAAATGCAAATGCAAAACCTTGTAACATTGCTGTAGAATCAGCAAACACCTCTGTTTCCTCCTCCCGCAACCCATGAAAACATATGTTCCTCTTCCAAACGCCCTAGGGTCTACTCAAGTTGTTGATTCATTCTCTGAGGCCGATCATACAGCCACAACGATGGCCGTCCATGCCTTTGGTACTCCTCTAAAAGCACTGCTTGAAGACTTAGTGAACAAAAAATTGAAAGAGGCCATTATGAGGGAAAAAAGGTCAACGACCAGTTATCTTCAAAGAAGAACACTTTTCAAAAGAAATCATTCATGTTCCTCTTCCTGTTAATTTTAAGATGCCGCATGTTGATAAATACGATAGTACAAGCGATCCAATTGATCCTTTGCGTGCTTATCAGGATTTAACACGATTGTATGGGATTGTAGACACCGTAGCTTGTTGTGCTTTCCCTTTTACTCTACACAAGGAAGCAAGAGATTGATATGATACTCTACCTCCTAAATCAATCAAGTCATTTTTAGATTTTGCTACCAAATTTGTAGCCTTTTTTCAAGTAGTGCTCGTTAAAAAAGACAGCTATAGGATTGATGAAGATCATTCAAGGAAAAGATAAAGCACTCCGTGACTACATAAATCTCTTTAATCGCACTGCATTAGGGGGAACGATTTGCAGATGTCCTCAGTAGTGACAGCAATGGTGAATGACCTTTATAATCATGGTTTCAAAATTTCCCTTTCGAAACGAGCATCGGAAACTATGACAGAATTATTAATTCGAAGTAAGAATACATCAATTGTGAGGAGACCATGCAAGTAACAAAATACTTCCGAAAAGCTCTTGTTGATTTTAATAAGCGAAAATTGTAGGTTACGCATGATAAAGAAGACAAACATCCTCGGCGAAAAGACTATCATTTTTGACCATCCAGAGATCTTCATACTGATCGCTTATTTTGTGATCTAACATATACTCATCTTAACACTCCATATGTCAATGTATTGGTTGAGGTAAAGGATAAGAGAGATTGGCAATAGCCGAAACGAATGGTCACTCCTACTCGTCATCATAGCAAGGACAAATACTGTGATTATCATAAAGATCATGATCATGATACAGAAAAATGCATAGCATTGAAAGATGAAATTTAAAAGTTAACTGATCGGGAGTGCAAATTCCTTGCATGAGCTTTCAATAATATGATGTGTACAAAATGATGCGGCATTTATATCACGATATGATATGGAGCATTTACATTGTCATTTTAATGATAAAGCTAGGCCAAGCATAACCTCAAAAATACTCGAACAATTGATATAATTGTTTTTTTCGAGCATCTCTTCTATAGACTATAAAGAAAGACTCTATTTTTCGTAGTTCTCGTAAAGCGAGGACAGGACATGATTTATTTGACATTTGATTTTATTTGTTGATCTTTGATGGTGAATAATATGCATTTATCAGCAGAATAATCGATGAGCAAAAGGCTTCCGAGCAAACTTTGATGAGAATCAAGCAACAAGCAAAACTTTTTAGAACAAAAATCCATCGACGAGCAAAATTTGTTTGAGCAAAAATCTGCATTATCCAATGAGCAAAAATCGTGGAAAATCATGAATGGTCAAAGATGAGTTTCAAACGAATCACACTGGTCAAGAAGACATGATTAAGGTAATTTTTTCCTCTAAAGAAGTTTTTATGACTATAACAAATTTTAATCCTCATTAACATCATAAAGCATAGATATAAATAATTTATAAAAAGAAAACGTGCAAATGCTCAAATATCTTTGTCGAATAATCTTTTTTAATTGAGCTACCATTCAACAATTTTGTAGGGGACTAATGATACCAACCTTATCATCATTCAACCACGAACATTTCTGATTATAAAGACTAAAAATAATCATAATATCATGGTAGTTATTATACATTGGGACAAGGTAGTTAAGCACTAAAATAACTAATGACAGTTCAAGGATGGTAGATGATCATTATGTCCTCTTCTCGTACCTGGAATCAAATTAATTGTAGTATACTCTCTAAATTTTTAAGCGTTAAAAAAAATATGAAATTGAATCACACTATTTGGTCTGATACATTCACCAAATATTAATTTATAAGAAACTGAAAATGAAATAGGCTCATTCGAGGGAGCCTTGACCTCTATTATTAGGTTTCAAGATACCTAAAACTCCAAGATAAACAATATATTTGTTGAACAAAATATTTCATGACACCCCTCCATGGAAGGGTGATTACAACTTATATAAAAACAAACCGAATCCACTAAACACCGAGTACCTAACTCCCTAATAGTAGTGGGTTGGTGGGGGGTTTATTTTACAAAGACTACTTCAAAGCACCATATGAAAATAAAATATTAAAAATATAAAATGTAGAAACCGTATGCGCATGGACATGCATGTAAATAAAGATTATTTTGACAAAATAGGGTTCAAATTAACTTATTACTTCTACACAACTGCCGGGGGGAGGTCAAAGCCATTTTAGATACACGCTATATGTATTTAAAATACACAAAGTGTACACAAAATATGCATGGCGTGCTTCTATCACGTCACACAGGGTAGGGCAGGAGGTTTTTGAAAATCTTCATTTCTAAAAACTATTTCTATCACGTCACACAAGGTGGGGCGGGAGGTTTTTGAAAATTTTCATTTCTAAAAATTATAGGAAATATCAACTTGTTAAGCAGTACTTATAGTCGAAAGCACAAGGGCACCAATTTATTTTAGGAGAAAAAGAAAACAGAAAAATCATAATTTTCAGATGGCTTCGTGGGTCGGTCCTAATTATAGGCACGATTTCGGCCATAGGGTTAACAAGATTGGGCCGAGAATTCATGAGTAAATCCCGGCCCAACTCATTTGCTAATTGCCACGCCAAATTTACTGGTTTTGACGGGAAAATTACAGTGTCACATGGAGAAGTTATAATGAAATGAAACGAATCAATGAATGATTAATTGATCTTCCCGTTACCACAAGATGCATGCACGATTTTGGATATATATATATATATATATGAGTAATTTTAGGGAACATGAAAAGGGGACATTATTAGGTGACATTCTCATGTAGTACACATTTATTGGGTGATGATTACATAACTACTTTTTCATCATCGAATACAAGTGTATTGCATAAGAATGTCACTTAATGATATCCCATTTTTATCTCTCACTAGAATTTCTATATATATATATATATATATATATGTCATCTTTCAACTCTTTTATTGGTTCTATTAATAAACAACCCTTATCTTTCTTGAAACACAAGAAATTCATGAGCCCTTCACCAGGCACTTTCCCAAAACCGGTCATGTGAGCACGTAATTTCCTAAATTTATAGATTTCCCAAAAATGCGGCTAGTTGAAACCACTTGATGGATAGTCTTTGAAAGTTTGATTAATCAACTGTCACCAAACTTAATTCGGGCGAAGGAATGGAAAAATTTCATAAATTGGTCCTTACACCTTCTAGTAGGTACCATACTTAAATAAAATAAAATTAATTAAAGAGGAAATTGGTAATTCTACCCTACCACTATTAGAAACATAGAAGACGAGCTTTCTAACTTTTTGTTACTTTTTTTTTCTACTTTTTTAACTTACCAATTGAGACATTATTTAACAGGAACACACATGCATTGTCAGCGGTGTCTGCACTCACAACATTAAAACTGATTCAATTAAGGAACTGATGGATTTATAAGAGAAATAAAACATAAATACCCCATTCTTCTTTTTAATAAAGTTCATTTGAAACGATAATAATCAAGATTTAAGAGTCAATCTTTCTGAAGTTTAGTTTTCTATTTCTACAATTGTATTGAGATTATATGTATCTCTCTTTCTCTTTTGAAATATTACAAGGGAATTATGGATGAAGAAAATTAAACCATACACTTAAGATGTAGAAAATCTACTTACATGCCACTAGAAAAATAGAGTTTTGGCAATGCATTGACGTTATCAAAGCTTCATGGTGATGATGATAATAATCCATGATCGTGGTAAGGGACAAGTCAAAAAGAAAATTCTTTCATCCTTCGTATAGGGGGGAAAAAACGTGTCCGCCTGGATCAAAGGTCCAATTATAATGGCAATTCTATACACATAGCTATCATTGAAAAAGTCTAGTGTCAATTATTGTCCTTTTTCAAAGTCAAAAATCCAATTGGTTAACAACCTAACATACTCTGTACACAGCTTCGGGAAATGCGAGTCAATTGCAAGGTGGATTACGTCACTTTGAGCGACTTGCATCCCACCCGTCCATTTTCAACCTACACATCGACGACAAAAAAATTAGGGTTAATTTCACAAAAGGTCTTCAACTTTTAGATTTAGAATCAGAGAGGTCTCTAACCTTTTTTTCACTCGCTTGGGTTCTCAATCTTTCATAAATACTCACAATAAGTCCCTCTTGTCACCATTTCTTTAATTTTTCATATAAAATGACGATTATACCCTTTAACCTTTTAATTTTAAAAACAAAATATTTAAAAACATTAAAAATAATAAAAAAATTAAAAAAATAAAACACCCACCCCACCCCACACCACACCACATAAGAGGGTTGTCGAAGATGGTTGCCGAAGCCATTTCCGGTGGCCAAAAAGCTGCCAGAAACGACAGGAAACTGCATCTGTTTCCAGCGGCATATATGGGAGGAAACCTCCATTTTGCTGCCCATTTTGGGCAGTAAAATACTGTCATTTCCGACAATATTCTACCCCCCATTTTGGTTGTCGGAATGGCAGCATTTTTGCTGCCATTCCGGCAGCAGTTGTGTGGGGTGGAACCCCCATTGTGCTGCCCAAAATGGGTGCCATTTCGACGGCCCTTTTGGGTGGGTTGAGTGTTTTGTTTTTTTATTTTTTATTATTTTTAATAGTTTTAAATATTTTGTTTTTAAAATTAAAAAGTTGAAGGGTATAATCGTTATTTTATATGAAAATTTGAAGGATTAGTGACAAGAGAGACCTATTATGCGTATTTATGAAAGGTTAGGGGCCCAAGCGAGTGAAAAAAAGTTGGGGACCTATCTGATTCTAAACTCAAAGGTTGAGGACTTTTTGTAAAATTAACCCTTATTACATATATTCATTTTTGTTTTCTACTTTGTCAATCTACCAAAAATGCTAAATATAACTATTCATTGACAAGGAACAAGATTAGTAGAATATATATTCAAGTAAGCAGATACTATGAACTAATGGTATAGTATCAATTTGAAAAGATGAAATCCAAAATTAACTTCATGGATTTGATCTGTTTAAACTGGAAAATAATGAATAACTGGAAAACTTGACCACTATTCCTTTTATTGTCATTATTATTATAATAATAGAAAATTTGTAATTACAATGAATTGAAGTGATTAGTTTAGCTGCTGACGATTTGAGGTGTGCAATTGTAATGGTTTTGATATTTTTTAAAATCAATCATCATTCGAACTCATTTTCCACATGTTTATTCATTAAAAATAATTTACATATATATTTGTAATTTTTCTTTACTTTTTAACCACAAGTCTTTTTTAATAAAAAATTATTTCTAAAAAATGTCAAAGCCACACATCGTTAGATAGATATCAAATTATGCTTGTTTAATATTATAATAATGAGTTTAGATAAGTTATAGAAATTTAATTGAAATTTAAAATGTGTGATAATAGTTGAGGTATTGTCAACTCAATAATTAAATGAGTAATAAGTAAAATTATAATTTGTTAAAATGACGAGTCTCAAACAAAAGGATTACTATTATAATGTAAAGTACAAAAATGAAAATCAAACGCCCAACATTGTCAATATTATAATGGTAAAAGTCGACAGGGTGGTTCCGCGGTGCCGTTTTGACTTGCCAACAACGTTTGAAATTTCACGTGGTTTCCGAACGAGCGTAGACGGTTGGAGGTACTTTTCGCACCTTTGCCCTCCCCCACGCACCTTTCGCAATTGTAGAATAGTCATCTCTTTGATTTTTCAGAGATGGGAAGACGTGTAGTAAATAAAATGAAAGAAAAAAAAAACAAAAAATTAGAGATCAGTGAGGAAATCTTCCCATGTGACTTGAAAATCCTTTTTTTTTTTTTTTTAGAT
>CAVNYN010211134.1:15943-45985 GCA_963692815.1 Nyctanthes arbor-tristis | reverse complement strand
ATATAGTATAGAAAAACAAGCTCATATAAAAGATCACAATCTCATAGGATTTCTAGCATTCTCAATTTAATACTTATAATTCCATAAAAATGTTGACGTGTCGCGTAACACTGCAAAAATTATATGAAATACTACTTTTTAGATTTTGGGGCGTTACGATTTGGTTAGACTACGATAGGTGTTGTATTAGATTGTTTAATTTCTCCATACTAGTGTTTTATTATGCGTTTTATTATGTTAAAATAGTTATTTATGTTTAGTTTATTTATTTGGAATAGGACAAAGGAAAAAAAAGGTAAAAAGAATCGAGTTTGGGCATGCTTCGCAAGAATTTTGGAGCTCAGGAACCAAAATGTTCGATAACAAGACTTTGAGGACCAAAAAGAAAGAAAGAAAGAAAGAAAGAAGAAGAAGAAGAAGAAGAAGAAGAAGATGGGTGCGACCCCGCACCAGTGTGGATGTTCTTGGGCAGAAAATGTAGTGCGGGTGTACTACCCGACGAGTGCACCAGCACCAATACTAAAGAAATTGGACAGGAATTCCAGTCCAGGTGCACCGCCTACCTGGTGCGCCCTGCACCTCCCATACAAGGAAAAATGACGCGATTTTCTTTTCTTTTTTTTTTTTTTTGTGGACTCTTTCTTGGGCCAAAAATAAGGCACGATTTTGGGACACTTTGAAGGGCTTTGGAGGAGCTATAAAAGAGAAAGGGACGTGAGAAACAAAGACACACAACCTAGAAGAGAATATTGGAGAAACACAACAAAGAAGTTTGAAGATCGAAGATTTCAACCTTGAGATCGACGTGAGCACACAAGGCTAAGGCCTCTTCTATCTAATTCGAGGGGATATTGATGTCTAAAGATTTGTCTTTCTTTTAGCTCTTTTCTTAACGTTGTTTCTAGTATTGTTACTTGGGATTGTTGTGATATTTAACCATTCAAGTTTATGATATCTTAGTGATTTTCTTTCAATCGGGCCCTTTGATTGATGCACCTTGTTATTTATTAATTGATAGAGTTAGGTTTTCAACACGTCATTGTTGCTTTTCCTGATTCTCTTGTAGCAACTAGTGATTTTAATTACTGGAGATATCACACCCTAAGATTACAAAACAAACTTGCGATTTTGTGTATTAGTCTAACCTATTTTTCTCGTTCTACATATTGGCTTTGCATTAAATTTAGAGAACTCATTCTAAGTTGTCCAAAGGTACTAATCTAATTCAAGAGCTTGTTTGAATTAGTTATAATTTAAGGAAAATTTTGGGTAATTAGAGCATATCATTACCTAGGGTTAGAAGTCTCAATTACATGCTAGGAATACGTTTCAAGAGCTTAAGAATTACGAAGCTAGACTCAACCGAACCAAGAATTGGGTGTTTATCCTCATTGATCTCTTCTATTTAAATTATTAGTACTTTCTTAATTAGCTTTTCAATTTAATTTTTATTAGCAAATCAACTCTGAAAACCCTTCATATCTAGTTAACATTCAATTACTTGATTTATTCACCGTTCTCTGTGGGTTTGACCCTTACTCCGCTACTACATTTTTATTTAATTTTGAGTAAGGAAATTGATTCTTGTTTGCACATTCGACGCGCGACCAAATTTTTGGCGCTGTTGCCAGGGATTGGTATGGTGAATTAAGTGATTTTGTTAATTAGTTTTATTTTGTTTAATTTTGTTTATTTGTTTTAGCATAGATTGCTTACGGTTCTCAATTGTGCATGACTAAAACCCGATCATCTAATCAATCTCCATTGTTATTTGATTCAGAACCCTAGAGAACTTTGCACAAGTTTCCAAAATCACTGTCAGGATTCACAATTCATATGCATTGTTACCTATTGTCAGTAATTTCTGCATTATTACCTATTGATACGTTTATGTAGATAATAGAACAGAATACTCTAAATTTCTATGCTTTTGTTCTATCTGTTATGTAGAATTTCAAATACAATTAGAATATTATAGATAATATATGTTATTATCGAATTGGTCAAATTTAGTAAATCCAGATATTATATTTCATTATATGAATAAAATCTCAGTTTCATATCATCTGATATTTTCTCTAAATTGAATCGAGCAATGGAATCTAATTGATTCGTAACGCTACCTGCGTCCCTATGCTTGCTGAATGACATTTGTTGCAATAGAAATTAGGTGAATCATTGGTGTTTTGTGGATTTTTTATGTTGGAGATGAAGATCGAATGTTAGCGGCCTGGCTATTCAATTTGATTAATCTTCATTGCTTGTTCTTCGGTGTTGCTGGGATTGGCAGGTTTGCGAGATTTTAGTGTGTATTTGTGCGTGTTTTTTGAAGTTCTCAGTTTTATGTTGTCTTATTATATAGCAACTGAGAATTCAAAATGTTACAACTGCTCTCTTATTTTTTGAAAGTGAGTTTGAAACCTTGTAATTTTCAAGACACCCCTAACATATATGAGTCGAGGCACTGACTTGAGGCGAGGCCATCAGCTCAGGGCCCCAAATTTTGAAAATATTAGGGGCCCAAAATTGAGAAGAATTATCTTATATATAAAGATCCGTGAAATATTTTTATAACAGCAGAGCATACAGCTTATTTGGTTTTGGCTCCTTAAACTGTACGCTCCCACCTAGGTTCATATCCTGGTAAGGAAATTTTTTTATTAAAAATTTTTTCTTTAGTTTCTTATTAAAAACTAGTACTGCACCCGTGCATTACACGGAAAGACATTCTAAAAATGATAAGTAAAAATGGAATAGACCATCAAGTAACGAATATTTAAAAATGAAAAAGAATCCAATATATATTCCACTGTACTTTCAAAATGAATAATCTCTAATATATTGAACAACTTAATGATATAGGTTTGTGTCAAACAATTAGTCTCGATTTGACACCATATGGTATGGCTTGACCATATAGTATCTTAACAAAGTTTTTCCCTCTTATTTCAGTATATTATGGAATCCTAAAATTCATTGACTATGGCACTATTTATTTAATTATTAAGTGAGTTAATTGCTTGTTAAATATGAGAGGTGTTATGATGCATTTGTAATTCCCCAATTTTTCTAGAGGGATTAAATTAAAACATTTAGCACCAAGTCATTTTATCTTTTCATTTTTCTTTTTAACATTTTGTTCACATAGTAATATAATAATTTGGGTCAATTTATAAACACAGCTTTTATCATATATATGAACTTAACAAGCATGTTCTAATTAAGCCTATAATAATACCCAACAACCTATATACAAATAATATTTACGATATCCATAAAATATTTCCATACAGCTCGCTAAAAAAACTCAAAATATATATAGCTGGTAAAATATATTCTATACATTATATGATTACCAAAAAAGAGGTAATAAAAGCAAAAATAAGAAACTTATTTGAAAATAATAAAGATTTCAGTTGATATTTTGAAACGTTACTGACACATTAGTTGGATCTAAATTTCAATAAGAACCCAATTTAAAAGTGAGTCTTTTCTTGATCCCACAAGCTAAATTGAAGCTCTAGATTTTGGGTAATCAATCCTTATGATTGCTCTTCATTGAAGGCCATATCATTCAAAAATAAGTGTAAAAGCTTAAATACTATGTTCCAATGGTAAGAAACTCAGTCTAACACGTGGCCCTCAAGCCAATTGTATTCAAATCCCGTATTCTCCAACTTTCTGAGAACTTAAATAAATTCCCTATTCATATCTCCCTGTAAAATATGAGGAAGAAATAATAATAATAATAATAATAATAATAATAATAATGAGTGATTTAGCTTTGAAAAAATTACAACTTTGATTGTGAAACACCACCAATTATACTTAAAAACCTCTAGTGCTTCCTTTTAAGTTTTTCTTATTTTATTTTCTATCATGCTATAATTACATAAAACATAAAAATTAGCCAACAATACTTGATCATCATTCAATAACATCAAATTCTAAGGGAGAAATGAAAAAAACTTTGAAACTTTCAAATATATACTTTCAAAGTAGCACAAAACATGGATATCAGATATTACATCAAAAATTTTCTATGTAATTTAAGAGCAAAAAAGACAGGACTTCAATCATCACCTGTGCAGCATAACTGCCACTATAGGAGTCAAACACGAAAACTTCCCTTTGCCAAGAACAACTATATCCATGGAAACTTGAAACAACAATAATATTAGATTAGATTTATTTAACAAAAATTGGAGTACGTATATTCACGTCCTTTGTTAAAATAAAGGTGCCAAACCCATATAAAGAATCCACAAATAAAGAATGCATATGCCTAGGAAAAATATTTGAAGTAAAAAGTAAGGCTCCAATTCGAGATAGATAAAAATAACATACCTTAGTTTGTATTAGTCAACTAAAGCGATGACAATATAATATCCATACAGAATAAGATCTGAAATTTCTTATGAACTAATAGATCTACGCTATAAATAAGAGAAATTGCACCATATATTGAATTGATATAGTAAAGATAATTCAGAAAAATAAATAGTTGAGAGATTTATTGAAATCTTTAATTTAAACGACCAAATTTTTTAAAAATGGATAATCCAACTAATTTTTTCACTATTTCAGTATTCTTCTACTTGTCTAATATCTCTTGAATTCACTTTAAGTATTTAAACCAAATTCTTAAATCCACCACAGTCTCTAGATCAAATTCTCAACCAATTGAACCCTGAAATTAATAGCGCAAGTCTATATGAACTCCCCTTTGTCAAAGAAAATAAATCGCCAAGATTTTGGCATTGATTTAGGAAATTAAGATGCATTATCGCGGAGATATTAGTGTTGATTTAGGAAATTAAAATGCATATAGTAGAGATTTTAGAACAGGAGATTAGGAAATAATCAAAAGTACGGTGAGAAATAACAATTGGAACAGTAGATTAGGAAATAAGAATCCTCAGACACTCGAAAGGGAAAGATGAGAAGAAAGAGAAGAGAATTTGTAGCGAAAATTGGGAGAAAAATAAGGGGAGGAGCCAGGAATTTTTCTCAGAGGGGTCATATTTATTTCTTTATTATTATTTTTTTAGGTGTGGTTAGAAATTTTACAAATTATCTAATAAAGAGATATCCATATAATAACTAATAAACACAAATCTAATATGAGTGTCCTCTTAAAACAAAAATATATAATAATATGTGCATATTAGGATGTACAGATTCTCACATCGAATTACATAACAAAATAGAAAAAGGTTGAGTGTTATAAAAGATGATATTAGAAATGCAATTTTCAAAGAGAATTGAATTGTGTTCCACATTGGGTTGATAGCAAACAACGACTGAGGGTGTACTTTATAAAATTAAAATGAAAGATATGTGATTTAAGGCGGATGAAATCCCATATCGGATTAAGAATATAGTATTGTCTAATGAAGATATATCCATGTAATAACTAATAAATATAAATCTAATATGAGTGTGGTTTTAAAACAAATATATATAATAATATGTGCATATTAGGATGTATAGATTCCCACATTGGATTACATAATAAAATAAAAAAAGGTTGAGTGTTATAAAAGTGGATCTTAGAAATGCAATTTCCAAAGAAAATTGAATTGTGTCCCATATCAGATTGATAGCAAACAACGGCTGAGGGTGTATTTTATAAAATTAAAATGGAAGATATGTGATTTAAGACGGATGAAATCCCACATCGGATTAAGAATATAATATTATTTGGCTGAGTCTATATAAAAGTGGAAGTTAGAATGCATGTAACATAATTTTTATTGGTCTGATTATTGATTTTCAGCCAAATTGCAGTCAAAAGCTTTTTCCTATTCAAGATAGTTGATTTTGGGCTTGAGAAAACAGTGCACTTAGCCCAAAAATCAAATGGGCTGTGACAGGAGGCAGTGCGGTCACATCACAAAAGGTACAACAAAAGACTATCTACGACAGTTAGAGCATTGAAACTGGGGGGAATAAAAAGGCAACTTAAGTGCCTTTATATATATATATATATATATAGATTCCTTTTTATTGTATAAAATAATTTATTTTAGTTTGTTTTTCTCAATTAAATTAAATTAAAGTATATATAATTTTTTGTTTCAAATCGCACCATATCTTAACAAATATTTAATTTCATATGTTTAGTTTTTTTATTTTAATGATTTCCAATTTTTGTAATTATTTTTTATATAGCATTATGATCCAAAAATTTTTTATTTTCCTTTCAAAAAATATTTTTATTTTTCTTTTAACTAAAAATATTGACGTTTCAAAGTTTATCTTTATTTTTGTGGCTAAAAATTAATATCAGTAACGAAGAAATAATACTTTTTTCTAAATATGTCTTTTTATGTTATTATCAAGGTAATTATTTCGTGTATTTTTATTTTATTATTTGATATAGTATAAATATTTTAGAGCATTGTTTGTTGTTTTATATGAAAATTAAATTTTCTTTTAAAAAATAAGTAAATAAATTTTGAATATGTATAATACAATTTAGGGATCTATTTTGTAAGTTTCGACTCAGAGCCCTGAATCTCGGGCACGACACTATATATGATAAGACTCATGTGATCTAATTGCATTCTAGTATGTTTCCACATCCAGGTTTAATTTACCTCCCATATAATCCCGTATAATATATAAAAAAAAAAACATATATAACTAATTGATCAACGATGCTTTTCTAATAGTAAAAATATTCCTGATCATAAAATTTGATTCAGATTCATATCACCATCCTACCCCTACAATCTCAATCTTTTATACTCTAAACACACACACACACACACACACAACATAATTAATTACTTGGCACGTCATTAATTTTTTTATAAACGAGAATCAAAATGAAAGAAACGCATGAGCCGTGTCGGCGCGTGCCAAAAGGTTATATCAGTTGAGATGAGGAAAGCCACATTAGATGGAACCGGAGTGTTGTAGTTAAGCCATTCCCAACGAACTAAAAATTGCTTAGTCTTGAAGCAATATCCTCCTTGGATTTTATACATTTTTATGTGCCTTCTAACTTTTTGTCACTCCCACTCCCAACGTTTTATAGGCACGAAACTCCAAGTTCGAACCTGCACTAACCGTAGGAACGTTAACTTGAGGAAAAAGGAACATCTGCTTTTGCATTCCCCGCCACTGTTCTACGAAAAATTACTCTGTAGAGGCACTTTCGACTGAAAATTTCTCATTAATTAGCCTTGTAGAGATACATTTTCTATTGAGATTTGGGCCTTTTTCTTCCCCATAAACCCTTTAAAATCCGTAAATCTTGAGCTTGTGAGGAGAAAAAATGTCGGATTTTTGGCCTGAAGAAATCATCATCATCAACATCCTCAAAAGATTGCCCATCAAGCCCCTGATTTGCTGCATGTGCGTTTCACGATCATGGTATATTCTAATCGGTAGCCCAGAATTTATTTCCACTCATCTGAATTTCACCATTGATAGGAATAATAATCCCCCTCTGCTTTTGCTTAGGCGTTTTTTTTGAAAAAATCAATCGTTATGAACTGTATTGTGATAATGGATCTTTTGATTTACACTTTAAACTTCGATCCCCGTTTAGAAGCACAAACCCTTTCTTCACAATCGTTGGTAGCTGCAATGGGTTGCTTTGCTTGTCCGATGATCGGATATTTTATACCAACACTATAATTATATGGAATCCGTGTGCTAAAAAATCAGTTGTTCTACCAAAACCCAATATCATATATAATTCCTATGGCAGTTTTGTGCAATCACTTGGGTTCGGGTTTGATTCTTTAGCCAATGACTACAAAGTACTGAGGATTACTTATACTGAGGATTTTGTTGGGCGCCTGCCCCAGATCGAGCTTTATAGTTTGAGCACCGGGGTGTGGCAAGACATTAGTCATTTGGGGCGTAAGCGCATTATTATACATAATAATAGGTCACGCCAAGCCTATGTAAATGGGGCTGCTCATTGGATTGCCCGTTTCTCGGATGGCTTTGATTTGATTTTATTGTTTGATATGTGTGGTGAGGAGTTCCGGGAGATTAGATTACCGGCTAGTCTAGCAATAGATGAATCTCCAAATAGCAAGGAATTGGTGGTCTACAAGGAATCACTTGCTCTGGTTTCGAGTGGTGCATTCGGGGTTGGACATGACTTTTGTTCGTGGGTGATGAACGAATACGGGGTCGTGGAGTCTTGGACTAAACAATTCAATGTCAATTTTCAGGATTTTGGAGTGGGATTTATGAATCTGTTATCATTTAGAAGAGACGGCGAAGTGTTGATAGTTACAAAGGATGGTTTTTTGGTTTTCTTATGATTCTAATTTGGCGAAAGTTAGTTATCTTGACTTCCCTGGCTGTAGCTGTGATGAATATCGACGCTCTGTTCATGTGGATGTTTATGCGAGAAGTTTGGTTCTTCTAGACAAGGGGCCTGATTTCTGTGATGCAGTCACTCTCAGTAAATTACCATCTTTATATCTACCGAGTTATGGTTGCGCGACCAGCGGTAAATGTGGAAGTAATTATAGTCATAACCATGAAGTTAACGAGAGCATAGCGCAAGAAAACAGCGAATTTCGCGCATCTCAGTTCAAGCAGTTATGAGAGAAGTTGCTCGATGATTCCCTGTCTGTCTTGAAAGTTAAGTCACCAAAGCATTGTAGAGGGTGACATGTCATTTTCTTTCAAGAAACACTATCCTTGTTACTAAATCTGTTGTCTGAAAGTGGTTAGAAAATGATCGAGATGTGATTAGGTGAAGACAACGTAAAGTGTTACCCACTTCTATGAGTTTGTAGAACAAGTCTATTACATGACACTTAGAGCATCTCCAATGTAAATGTTTAGTTTTGAGGTGACGTGGAGGAGAGATATATACATATAAAATTTACAAATTTCAATTTTATCTCTCTTCTTTCACTTATTTCTTACCTTATTCTCTCTTTATTTTCTATAATTTCTTTACAATGTCTAGGACACTTTCTACAGTTAGACGTTCTCAAAGACATTGTGAAGAAAAATAAAAAATAAAGAGAAGAAAAAATAAGAAAGTAGTGAAAGAAAAGAGAGAAAATTAAAATTTGTAAATTTATGTGTGTATATCTCTCTTCCACGTCACCCTAAGACTAGACGTTTGCATTGGAGATACTCTTAATAGGATCTTATTTTTTCTATATATCACATCACATTCCATTCAAATTAAAGATCATCATATGACCACATGGATATGTATAAAAATTAAGTAAAAATTGTATGCACAAATAGATATATTGTAGTTTATTATTGGTCAACATGTTCATCATAGGATTTTACTGCTTTACTTGTATGATTTTCATCGCTTTAGCGTCCACTTTTTCTATTGAATCAGATCATATTCGTACATAGACGGTCATGTCACATGTCACACACGACACACCATATGACTGTTTTCTCGTCGAACTCTATACACAGAACTCGATCTAACTTAATAGAAACCATTCTTTAGCATATGGACATAAATAATTGCAAGAAGCTTGGAATTGTATAAATGAGGACTAGTAAGATCTAAGTGCATTCCCAACCCTCGTGCTCTATTTTGCAACCCCAATTCTCTAAAATACAATACATTATACTCTATTTAAAAAAAAAATCTCCAACCCACATAATCTATATCTTCTCCATAACAAAATTTTTCTATTTTTCTTTAATATCTAACCATTAGTATATTCTAAAAAATAAATAACTACGCACTGTATTAATAACCGAAAGCAATTAAAGAGACATCTTTACATTTCTCATTGTAGTGAGTTTTTTAGAATGTCATTTTCTTTGTGTTTACGGTCTCGCAAATTAATTTTATTTGTTTTGTTACAAGCTAATATATCAACAGAAACTAAATTAGAGAAAAAAATCTATATTGAAAAAAAGTAAGGGTACAATCGCTTGCAAGAATTCGAAAGAAAACCACTAACATAATTAAAAGAAGAGAAACAAGAAAAAAAAATCAAAGGAAACAACTAAAATATATAAACAAAAACTTTAAAAAAAAGGAAATGGCATTTCCGTTTTCCATCTGCAAATATACAGTGGTGCACCAAGTGCGCCAAATATGGCGCATCACTGTAAAGGCCTCTAAAATACCGTGCGCTGCAAACCGTGGAGATGGCCTACGAACTATTGTCCAATCAGTACGTCATCTCGCTAATTAGCAAAGAAATCGAAAGTAACTTGATAAATACTTGAGTAATTGAATTGATCACAGTGGAGATCAAAATTTAAAAGAGAATCACTAAAAACCTCTTGTTTCTATACTTTGAGAAAACGTCCGGTAGAGCAAGAGTACTTTAGTAGAGTGCTCCAAAGCAATCAACAACTCACACTTTTCAAGGGTCCCAAAAATAGTGTTCAAGGACCTATGTGTAGATTTCTCATTGGTCCAGAGTACTACCTTATTAGAGTATTCCTAGAGTATCTGAATTTTTTCCCTACAATATCAAATCACGTGAGAATGAAAAGACTAGATTGTTTCTTCAAGAATCCTAAGTTTGAACCAATTGTTTCTAGACTATTGATCGACCTCCGTTGTTTTCTCATTGCACCGCAGATTTCCTTCATTGTGTTTCCCATCAATTGTTTGTCCAAGTCTCACTTTTTTCATGTATTTTTTCAGAGCGGATTTTTTAGTGAGAATATAAAAGATAGATTTGCTGTGGTTTGTTACAAATGCAATTTTCCGTGGAATTTTTTTTTTTTTTTGGATACATGGGGATATAGAGGGGTGGGAAATTCAAAGAGGGGTAGGTGTGGGTCGAGCTCGAGACCTTTGACCTAAAACGCAAACATCCTAATCACTCAAATACAATTCGAACCACAATTTTCCTTGGAATTTGGCCCTTACTGAGCCATTTTCTTCCTTCAGAGCAATTCTTAGGGTATCTCCAATCACATGGACTATATATTTAGCACCAAAATGGTCCAAATTCACACTATTTTTCAACTCCAACTTTAGGGCACCAAATTTACACTTCAATTTCCATTATTTGTTATTTATTTTTCAAATAATTTTAATTGTATTCATTATTTTCTTCTATCTTTTACAATTAATGTGAATTTTAAAATATTTAGTTGCGTAAGGTAATACCCGAAAGCCGGAAAAAACAAAAGAAATATCACAACAATAAGTAAAAGAAAAAAGTTGCAAAAAACAAAAAGGAAAAAATTGGAAGTTGACGTCAATTACAAAAAAACAAACGGGAAAAAAAAACGAAGGTGATTAAATTGGACGTTGACGTCAACTTCTTAACGGCAAAAGGCATAAATTGGTTTATGATAAATAAGGTTATAGATATGAGACCAACTAAGTGGTTGTTTGATTCTCTTTATCCTTGTGACTTATAAAGAGAAATTATAAGTTAGTGAAATGAGTGGTGAAGATTTAATAGAAATTTGAAATTTGTAGTTATAAATAAATAGTTATCAAATCAGTATTCAAATCAGTAGTAGGTGAAATTATAAAGAGATGTGTTAAAAAGTTCAAACAAGCACTAAATAACAGTGTTAAACAGTGACATGTCAAATCAGGGATTTGCTCGTTTCATTTAGTCATCTTTATGTATAGAAATGTAACTAAGATTTCGAAATTTTTTCCTATCTAAACAAGATTCAAGATTCCTTTTTTTATTTCTTTATTTTTCCTATAACAACCCGTTTTTCGGTTTTATTCACCCACGTGAGGATCGTTACCATGAGAGGGGGATCTGGCGACTGATGTGGCGTTGTTGATTGGGTAAGTAAAAAAAAGTCAAAAATTACCCAGCTCCCAAAATCAGATCCCAAACCTTCCCAGCCCATCTCCCTCGCTCTCCACCCAATCCACTCCGGTGACCGAAGAAGAAGCACCGTCCAGCAAATGGAGGCTGACGGAGATGACCTACCGCCGGCCAAGACCCCAATTTCGTACCCCAAAGAATCTCTCCCCTTTGATTTCCTCTTCTCTCACTCCCTCTCTGAAATCAATTTCTCCCTCTGTACGATCCATTTCTTCATGGATTCCAGTAACTAGAGCCTTTTCTTGAATTCTCACTGTTTGTACTGAACTGTGTCTATATATTTGTTAATATATATTGTTCACGAAGTGAGAGATGGCCACTGCAAACCCGTTTGATCTTCTGGGGAATGATGATATGGAGGATCCAAGCTTGCTGATTGCTGTTCAGTAGAAGAAAGCTCCAGATTCGGCTCTGGCTCTGGCTCCGGCAAAGAAGGCTCTAGCTCAGGCTGACAAGCCGGCTGCTAAGCTTCTAGCTAATTCATGTGTTTTTTCTGTGTGTGTGTTTTCGGATATATATTGAACTAAGGCTTGAGAATATTTTTTTGGATTGATGATGCGTTGGTTGCGTAAGTTAAATTAAGGGTTAATTTCACAAATCATCCCCAACCTTTGAGTTTAGTCTCGATTTCATCCCCAACCTTTGTTTTGACACCCCACAGCCCCCAACCTTTGAAAAATACACACAAATCGTCCCTATTTCTACTGTTTCGCCAAATTTTTATCAAAATGACAATTACACCCCTATAAACATTTAAAATTTTTTTAAAGGGTTTAAAAATAATAAAAAACTAAAAAAACCCACCCACCCATCCTACCCCAACCCCACCCACCCCACGTCCCCTACCCCGCCGACAGTAATTCAGGCAGCCGGAAGCTGAAATTGTCATTCCGGCGGCCAAAAAGGGGGGGGGGGGCAAATCCCCCCATTTTGCTTCCGGGAATGGCAGCAAAATGGGGGGGATTCATCCCCCTCTGTGCTGCCATTATGGCAGCACAAATGCCGTCGGAAATGGCAGCATGTGAATCTCCCCATTTCGCTGCCAAATGGGGGGATTCACCCCTCATTTCTGAGTTTAAATGCTACAGGAAATGGCAGCGATATCGCTGCCATTTCCGACAGCATTTTTGTTGCCAGAAAACGGCAGTAATGCTGCCTTTTTATGGCAGCAGAATTGGGTGGTGAATCCCCTCCACTTCGCTGCCATTTCTGGCAGCGAAGTGGGGGGATTCAGCCCCCATTTCTGAGTTTAAATGCAGCCGGAAATGGTAGCGATTTCGCTGCCATCTCCGACAGTATTTCTGCTGCCGGGATTCAGCCCCCATTTTTTAGTTTAAATGCTGCCAGAAATGGCAGCGATTTCGCTGCCATTTCCGGCAGCATTTTTGCTGCTAGAATGGCAGCACAGAGGGGGGTGAATCTCCCCATTTTGCTGCCATTCCCGGCAGCAAAATGGGGGGATTCACGCCCCCTTTTGGCACCCAGAATGGACCATTCCGGCGGCCAGAATTACGGTCGGCGGGGAGGGAGACGTGGGGGTGGGGTCGGTTTTTTAGTTTTTTATTATTTTTAAACCTTTTTAAAAAAAATTTAAAATGTGTATGGGGGTATAATCGTCATTTTGATAAAATTTTGGTAGAACAGTAGAAATAGGGACGATTTGTGTATATTTTTCAAAGGTTGAGGGCTATGGAGTGTCAAAACAAAGGTTGAGGACGAAGTCGAGACTAAACTCAAAGGTTGGGGACGATTTGTTAAATTAATAAATTAGGGTGTCAAGATGATGTTTAAATTGTTTACGTGCTGAAAATATGATGGAAATGAAAGCAAGATGGAACTTCTCTAGCCGTTGCATCTGCTATGTCGTTATTCTGAGAGATGGAGAGATTCTTTAGGGTACGAAATTGGGGTCTCAGCTGGCGGCAGGTCGTCTCTGTCAGCCTCCATTCGCCGGACCGTGCTTCTTCTTTGGTCGCCGGAGAAGATTGGGTAGAGAGTGAGAGAGAGGGGCTGGGAGGGTTTGGGATCAGATTTTGGGAGCTATGTCGCGAGTTCTAAATCTAAAATTTTGAATTTTTTTTTACTTACCCAGTCAACAACGCCACGTCAACCACCACATCCCCCTCTCATGGTGTAACCCCACGATCCTCTCATGGGTGAACAAAATCGACCCATTTTCTGTTTATCCTTTTTTTTTTCTTTTTTTGCTATTATTATGTAACCACCTGACACCCACTAACTTTTCCCGAGGATGATTTTATTTCTCTATTTTTTCCTATAACCACTCATTTTCTTTTTATCTTTTTTCCCCTTTTTTTCCTATTATTATATAACAACCTGATGATTTTATTTCTTTATTTTTTCCTATAACTACCCATTTTCTTTTTTTTTTTTTTCTTTTTGGCTATTATTATGTAACCACCTGGCACCCGCTAAATTTTTCCTACGATGATGTAACTACCAACATTTTTTTTCTTTTGACATTACTTTTGACATTACAAGGAGATCCTAAGGGTGGGGGAGGGAATTGAACCCTTAACAAGGGTGTAAATAACTAATAAAGATACCACTAGATTACAAAGGTATTGGTACTAATTTTTTCTTTTTTCAATCCCTTTTTTCCTTTTTCTTTTATTTATTTATTTTTCCTATACCCACTAATAATTTTATTATCCTTTTTTATTTGGCTTTTTTTTTCTGTTTTCCTTATTTATCATTTTATCATTTTTTCTTTACTATAACCACCCACTAATTTTGTTATCGGTTTTTTATTTATAATCCACACGTGATTTCTTACATTTTATAACTGTATTAGTACATTAACAAAACTAAAACTGGTTATCAATTGGCATTAACTGCCGTACATTGTTTCGACGAACCCATTGGTTGGACGGGTGGGGTGACGTGATTCAACAAGTCCACAGTGGCCCGGTTAAAGACCCATACAACCTGTGGGTTTTGGGTAACTCGTCCAATGTCCCAGCACAAAGTTTGACAAATTTATTTTTAGAAAATTCAGGGCACATAAAGTTTGAACTCGTGACATGTTAGTTTTTACTTCTCATATAAATCGCCAAATTAAAGAGTTCATGTTAAAAATATATTACATGATTTTCATAGTTTCCACTTGTTTATTTTCCTACAAAGTTTTTTTTTATCTAAATTTATAAATTAACAATAACCAACCGGTTAAACCAATGACCTGAGAGTTAAACTGATGACCCTATGACCCTATGTGTTTATAAATATATAAATTAACAATAACACACTAGTTAAACCAAAAATCATGCGACATTACGTTATACTTCATTATTAAAATTTAGTTGTGCAAGGCACGAATGAAAAACTAGTTGGCTAGAGGTGTCAGTTGGATCAAATTATAGGGGATATAGGGCAAATGGTCCCTAGTTGGAGATTGCCTAACTTATACCCAGGTAAAACCTCAAATTTGGGAGAGAGTCTTTGGTAGGATCGTCATATACGTCTACATAGTAGGATCATCTATTATATTAATGACATGTAGGATTGTGTGCTATTTGTACTTTCTTTTACTTCTCTCTCTCTCTCTCTCTTTATTAATTAAATATTACACACATAAATAACACAATTTTGTCTTAATTTTTAATTTTTTGTATCAATTAACTTATCTAAATGTGAATCTAATAATTATAAATAATAAACAACGGTTAATTAAATAAGTTGGGAAGAGAATAAACTTGAGTAATTACAATGTCAACTAAACTTCAACGTCAAATTAATTTATTATTCATAACAAGCAAAATTGATAGGAATTTTTAATGAAATATTGACTTTTTGACTCAAAATTCATAGGACATCATCTACTAATTAATGAAATAATAAATATATAAATGCAAGAAGAGAAAATTATTTGCAAGACAAGTTTGATAATTTGTAAATTTAAAATTTTTTTGTGCATTTCACGTGTGATGCGTGTTAAAAAATAGAAAATCACTTTTTTTAGCATTAAAAATCCACTTTTATTATTATTGATCTGCTTGTCATTGATTTAAAAAATGGTCTTACCATGTAAACGTATAAGACCATTCCCTCCAAGTCTGGGGTAGAAATATTTAGGGTTAATTTCACAAATCGTTCATGACCTTTGAGTTAAGAATCAGTTTAATCCCCAACCTTTGTTTTCACACTCTATAGCCCCCACCTTTAATAAATGCACGGAAATCGTTCTTTTTTCAACTATTCCAAAAATTTTTCAACGATTCCCCCCCTTTTTGGCTGTTGGAAAGTGCTACCAGAAATGACAGGAGTCTTTCCCCATACTCCTCCCATTTGTGCTGCCATTTTTTACGGCAACCAAAAGGGAGAGGTGAATCCCCCCATCTTCCTGCCAAAAATGGCAGCAAGGATGGGGGATTCACCCTCCCCCCTTTTGGCTGTCGGAAACGGCAACAAATGCTGCCATTTCTAGCAACACAAATGGGGAGAGTCTCCCCTCCATGTGGATGGTGAAAACAAAGGTTGGGGACGAAACTGATTTTTAACTCAAAGGTTGTGGACGATTTGTGAAATTATCCCAAATACTTATTACCGGCCCAAATTGCCGTTGATGCCAAATTTTGTCTTGACTCAACAAACGAATTTGTTTACGCGGGAAACTTGTATTTGAGTTGTTTCGAGCAATAAATATAGAGTTTATTGTGATGTTGGTGAAATTTCAAAGAGAGTGAATGAGAGAAATAAATATGTAGAAGATAAAGATTAATACAAATGAGGAGGATCTGTAAATTTGGTGGATCTCCTTGTATTTATAGTATAAGAATTGGCATGTAATGATTACAAACTTTAAATATTTAGCCAATAAGAAGCCTTATAAGTACACTTAGCTGGAGTAGATGTTATGCTTTTTGACTAATAGCAAGCTGGTCATCTACATGAGGAAGACAAATGCCAACTTTTTAATTAATGCAGTTGTCACATAAACCTTAAGAGATTTGGTATGCAAGTTGGCTTTACAAGTCACATAACAGCTAGCATGAGATGAGACCTGAGAGGTCTTAAGCTCGTTAGATGAGACCTGAAAGGTCTTGAGCTTGTGAGACTCACTAGGTGATTGGCCGTAGGTCCACGCGGTTTAAGCTGCCAGCTAGTAGCTCGGTGGGCCAGTACTTTGATCTGGAGATCATTGACCATGACCTTATACTTTAGGTATAAACAGTACCGCTTATATTAAGAGATAAGACTATACAAGTTGTCTTACAGCTGGCAAGTATGCTTGAGCTCAGGAGCTGAGCTTAAGTGCTAACTTATTGAGCTAGGAAGCTGACTTCAGGTACTAACCTATTGAGCTCGAGAGCTGAGCTCAAGTGGTAACCTGTTGAGCTAGGGAGCTATCTTCAAGTGCTGACATGTTGAGCTCAGGAGAAGAGCTCAGGTGCTGACCTCACGGGCCTAGCTGCCAGATCACTAGCTTGTGGTGTAGAGGGTCAGCTCCTTGACTTAGAAGCTGTTGACTTTGACCTCACACTTGGTATTAACAAATGCCCCCTCAAGGGTGCTGCTTTGAGCTCCGAAGAGGAGCACCCTTGAAGTTCTCTTTCTCTTGTGCTCATGTTGGCGTTCTTTGCCGAGAAAAAACCTCTCTAAGGCCCAGAAAAGAGCAGTAAGAAAACAAAGGAAAAGATGAGGAGGAAGGATGATCTAGAGCAGCGGAAGCATGGACGTCTGCACAAGCTCACAGAAGTGTTATATCTTCCTTTCCGTACTTACCGTATCAGCCAACTAGAGAAGGCTGTCTCGAAAAAGCCAAAGGCCCTGCTCGACTATACTCTAGTTTACAAGCTCGGAGAAGGGGACCTCAAGGAGCTTCCTGCTCGATGACGAGGGCTCGATGCCATGCTTGAAGTTCATGCTATTGACAAGGTCTGGAAAATAATTGATAGTCAAAACAAGCTGTTTGGGAAGAATAACAAAGTCAAGTGGGCCAAGGAGACATCTGTGAAGGCCCAGGTCGAATAGGAAAAGAGAGATGGCTGCCAATGAGAAGGAGCTATCTACAACGAAGGATGAGACAGGTTATCCGCGGGCCGAAAATGAAAGCATCAGAGCTACATACTGCCTTTGCACTAGAGAGGTCTCAATGGGAGAAGAAGCGAACTAGCTGGCCTCCAACTAATGAGCTGGTGGGATACCAGGAGCCTGTCACTTAGCTCAAGAGCTCTGAGGAATACAAGTGTGATCAGAGTGAGCTCTACCTCAATGTTGCCAAAGATATCATCCAGGATATAGAAAAAGAGCACCCTAGCTGCGATCTCCTATTCCAAGAACTAAGTTGCTCAACTTCAGGAAGGACAGTGGCCTGGAGTCCAACGAGGATGAGAAAGAGGAAGAAGAACCAGCTGAGTAGTGACTTGATTTCATTTTGCTCTTTCACTTTCCCTCGTAATGGCACAACTCCTTTGGTAAAAATTTCTTAGTAAACTCTTAGATGTGGTTATGAGCTGTGGAGTTGACCTGTCGAGCTCGGAAGCTGACCTTAGGTACTGACCTGTTGAGCTTAGAAGCTGACGTCAAGAGGAGCTTCCTCCAGGAGCTGTCCTTGTGGGCCTACACTGCCAGCTCACCAGTTTGTTAGGTTTATCCATCAGCTCGTGTGGTATTAAGATTGCAAAGATCATTTATGAGACGAATATAAAATTTCATAGCCTTATAAGTGTAAGGTCACTAAGTGATTATTTGGAAGCTCGAGGTCACATGGATTCGTAGCTTCACTTATCAGTTCACCTTTGCCGCGACCTAGTACTTAATGCAAAAATAAAGAAGGCAATTTTTTTATTGATAGTATTTCAGGTGCAAGGTATCGTATATATCTTCATCACAAAATATCAAAGAGCCTGTTTAAGTTACAGGGGCCAGAGAGGTGAATAGTTAGTAGTAATTCTGGGCTTCTCTCACAAGACCTTACCGATGTCTCGTAGAACCCTCCATGTTCTGATTTTTGCTGACTAGAATGCGGATCTCAGCTGGAGGTTTGTTCTGTGGAGCTCGGGCGTTGAGGTCTGCCTGTGGACGAGCTTGTCTGTCCCGTCCTTATCAATTAGCTACGTATTCACTAAGGTATCTCCTTTCAATGAGCTTTTCTATTTCTTGCCTGAGGTGCTTGCACTCATCCATCTCGTGACCTGGTGCTCTATGATATTTGCAGTACTTGGTTTGATCAGCATTTCTCAAAGCTTCTTAATGGGCTTGGCCTTTGGTAGTATGAGATCATTTTTCAATAGATTATAAATTTACTCAACAGAGGTTTTGAGTTGGGTGAAAGGCTTTGAGACGATGGATGGCCTCTCCGTCTTGAGCTTTCTTTCTTGTCTTTTAAGTATGAATCAGCTTTTGGGCCTCCCTCTATAGCTTCTTCAGCACTGATATATTTTTCAACTCTTCTTAAGAGCTCTTTATAGGTGTGAAGTGGGTCCTCATGCATGATCCACCAAAAGCATGTGTCCTTGCTTAAGCCTAATTTGACGGCGATCGAGAGTGATTCTTCATCTACTTTTTCCATAGTCTTGACCTGCCTGTTAAAGTGGTCAAGGTAACTCTTGATAGTTTCAGATTTTCTTTGCTTGATAGTTCCCAACATTTCTTTAGGAGTAGTCCTGGCCTTTACCCTATGAACTGATAGACGAACTCCAAAAACAGTTGTTCCCAACTGTGTATGGAGCCAAGAGCTAGGTTTCGATGCCAGGTCTGAGCATTCCCCTAAAAAATAAGTGCAAATGCCTTACACATTATAGGACCCGTGGCATTTTGCAGCGCCATCCATAACACATAGCAGTGGAGGTGATTTATCCATTGTAGGTCCTAATTTGAGGGAACTTCATCTTTGGTGGCATAACAGCCTCTTTGACCGTGGGCACAAAAGGTGAAGGTCTTACCCAGAAGTTGTCAGCATCCTTCCCTTTTGCTTATTTCTGCTCCTGGTCATTGAGCCTTTTCTTCAGGTCATCTAGCTCATGGATTTGCTGAGGTGTAGGCTGCTGTCTCTTGGGGAGCTCTGTAGGATGGCTCGATGCATAACTATACTCTGGGGTGAGGGAAGATCTCCTTTGTAGTTGGTGTGTATCTCTCAGTCGTAGGGGTTCAGGTGATCGTTGTCTTCTAGGACCTCGCTGGGGTTGAGGTCTTAGTCTCTAGAACACACTTTCATCATCCATATATGTCAGGGTTGAAGCTCCTCAAGCACTAAGAGTTGGCCAAGCTGAGCTCTGTGTGGCTGAAGGAGCAAAACTCAGCCAACTTCTCACATGTTTTCTTGGTGGGCTAGCTGGAGAGGGTGTCCTCTCAACATTTTCAGCTCGCCAAGAAGAATCTTCTTGTGATGACTCACTCACATAGTGTGAAGGAGGTGGCAGTTTCTGCTGTTCTTGTAGCTGCCTAACTTCCTGGGTAAGAGCTTCAACTTGCCTTCTCAAAGCTTCGGTTTCAGATTTAGGAGCTGGTCGTGAAGGTCCTGCTTCTAATGTCCTCTTTTGTCTTCTAAATTTTGGGGGCATTTCAACATTGTGACTCCTCGTTCTTTCATTTTGAGTGCTTTTTTTACTCATTTTTAGGTCATCGGAACTTTTGGAACTGGATTTTTTGTAAGATTTCCCATAGACGGTGCTAACTTGTTGATGCCAAATTTTGCCTTGACTCAACAAATGAATTTGTTTACGCGAAAAACTTGTATTTGAGTTGTTTCGAGCAATAAATATAGAATTTATGATTATGTTGGTGAAATTCCAAAGAGAGTGAATGGGAGAAATAAATATGTAGAAGACAAAGATTGATACAAATTAGGAGGATTCGTAAATTTGGTGGATCTCTTTGTATTTATAGTGTAAGAATTGATATGTAATGATTACAAGCTTTAAATGTTTAGCGACAACTAGCTGGAGTAGATGTCATGATTTTTGACTAATTGAAAGCTGGTCGTCTGCATGGAAAAGACAAATGCTAAATTTATAACTAATGTAGTTGTCACATCAACCTTAAGAGATTAGGTATGCAAGTTGCATCACAGCTAACATGAGATGAGACCCGAGAGGTTTTGAGCTCGTGAGATGAGACCTGAGAGGTCTTGAGCTCGTGAGACTCACGAGGTGATTGGCCGTGGGCCCAAGAGGTTTAAGCTGCTAGCTACTGGCCCGGTGGGCAAGCACATTGATCTAGAGATCATTGACCATGACATTATACTTTAGGTATAAACAGTACTGCTTATCTTAAGAGATAAGACTATACAAGTTGTCTTACAACTGGCAAGTGTGCTTGAGCTCAGGAGCTGAGCTTAAGTGCTGACCGGTTGAGCTAGGGAGCTGACTTCAGTGCTGACTTGTTGAGCTCAGAGAGCTGAGCTCGAGTGATGACCTGATGAGCTAGGGAGCTAACTTCAGGTGCTGACGCATTGAGCTTAGGAGAGGAGCTCAGGTGCTGACCTTATAGGCATAGCTGCCAGGTCACCAGCTTGTGGTCTAGAGAGTCAGCTCCTTGACTTAGAAGCTGTTGACTTTGACCTCACACATAGTATCAACAAATACCACCCCCAAAATTAGGCGCCAAGCTCATTGAACTATTTACGGAAATGCCATTTTTTATTTTTTATTAATCTATTTAAACCATATTGTTAGTTGTACTTTTGTTATTTTTATCATTATCAAGTTGTGTTTTCTATTTTTTAATAATTTAGTTTTTTCGTAACGATTAGTAGTGCTATTTATATAAGGGTAATTATATTATCACTACACTTTTTATTTCTTACACCATAATTTAATTATTTACTTAAATATCCTTAAATAAAATTACATTAACAACCTTACTTTTAATATTTATTATTCTAAGATCATTTTCCATTCATTTATCTATTTTTTTAATTATTTTTCTTCCCCAAATATTTTGTTAACATTTTTGAATGTCGATTTATATCTTGATTATCGTCTTTGGTGGCTTAATTTGCAAGCTGAGGGTGGCCATCAACACAATGCGTGGGCCATTATTATTAATTTTTTTAATTCCAAATCAAATTTAAAAATTCAACTTCGAATCGTGACACTTATTTTACTTTGATTTCATAGAGAATTGGATTGAAATTAATATGACATACACATCAAAATTTTTTATGAAAAATGCATAAATCAATTTTTGATAGTATAATAATCCTTAATATATATAATTCTAAATATTAAACTTGTTCTAGATTATGAGAAAATTAGCGGTGCCTATGTTTCCTTTCTTTTCCCCCCTTTTTCTTTTTTCCTTTTTTTGGAAGAAAGTGAATTTATGGAATAATTGGTGGTTAGATTGTAGTGGGAAGATAATATTTTTCATTTCCTTTCTTACTTATAATTTAGAAATATAGGTTATAAATGTAAAATTGTTGTGGTGTTCTAATCAAATTTATAAGTTATTTGTGGTGAAATTAAAATGTGGTGTTGAAATTAATTTTTGTAGTGATAATATAATTACCTTTTATATAAACGAGACATCAGTCTCTAATCTAACTGACAATTTTCTATTTGAGTATGGATCAATAATCATAAATACATCGAGATATCCACTCAATTAATATCTAATGAGAACATGTCAATTAAACTAAAAATTAGTTCTCATAGCATTATTTTGTTTCAATTAGTCCCGTTCCACCTCCAAACTACTATATTCCCGTTCCACCTCCAAACCACTATATTACACCTCCAAACCTATGCAACCATTTTTTTTGAATTAAAAATAAAGGGGAAATGAAAAAAAAAAAAAAAAAAAGGTTGAGGAAAAGAAAGAAAGAAAGAAAGAAAGGATGAAATTCGGTTTACTCGATATTGGACCAACTCTTGGGGTGCTCGTAGGCCTAGGCACAAAGTATGAAATAATAGGGTTTAAGGAGAAAGGGAGACTCGTTAATCACCTCATGCTATGCTAGCAATTTCGTTGCATTGATTTCAACAAGGTAATCCCTTTTCTTCTATTCTTGATCACCGAACATTGTTAGGTTGTTTACAGATCTTATTTATTTGACAATTCCACGAAAGGGCTAATCCAATTATTTTGATTTTCTTTCTTTATTATGGCAATCTTACTTATGCGCCAGGATGGATTTTCTGTCAATTATTCGTCCTGAATTTTTGTTGTATTTTTTATGGTTTTATCCTTGCTTTTAGAACTGCCCCTCCCTCTTCCCTTTTCAGGTGTTGTTATTAGTAGTAGATAACCACCAAGCCCAGTTCAGGTAAATGCCCCCGCTGGACCCAGGTGGCTCAGCCCCTGGAATTCAATGATCCATTTGATTAAATGCTGCAGAAGATTGCTTTGGATTTCTTAATAGAGACCATATTTTTGCAGTTCGAAGTCAGCACAGTGACGCTTCTAGCTAGCCAATGTTCATTGATATGTGTGCTTTCTGGTAGAGTATTTGGAGATTTTGCACATTATCACGTTGCCAAGTATTTTGGTTCTTGTGTACTAGTGAAAGCTTCTCTGTGAAGTTTTTGGGAATTTTAAAAATGGACTGATATTAGAGCGTCTCCAATGTATAGTCATAGTCATGGAATAAATTAACAATTGGCAAAAAAGTGCTTATTTGGCACATTAAACGCTTGACATTGTCATGGAGAATGTCATGAGATAACATTCTACATGACAATGTCAAGTATTAATTTATCCAATCAAAAAATTTCTCTCTCTTTCTTTTTTTCAAAATTCCTAATAATAACTTGACAAATATACAATGTTGACATTGTTGCATTGGAGGATTTTTTGAATGTAACGTCAATATTCTTTAATACATATACACCTAAGACATTCCACTTTAACTTTGCATTGAAGATGCTCTTAGTGTTTCCTATAGGTTTTTTAAATGTCTCAACTTTTTGTGACCAATATGAAAAAGAGTTCTTGTTCCCGAATGCAGATGAATTTTGGATAATATTTCTACTACTTCCACCAACATTTTCACTTCCAAGAAGTGTTTAAAGATTGATTTTTTGCTTGAAGCTATTCTGCTTTGGTAAGTAATTATCCAAAATTGAATATCATTTAGGCCTTATAAGTGTATAATAATGCGAATTTATTTTTTGAGAAGTGATTTACTTTTATTTAATTTAACTTTAGTTTTTAGTTTTGATAGGATGTGTGATTAAGAATAAGGAAAGATTACATATTTAGGTGCAAAATAGATTATAAACTCAGGTGCAAAATTATATTCTTGGAGAATGTGGCAGAAAATGAGTTTGAAGAAAATAGATTTTGTGTAAGGTCAGGGGTAAGCACATTCATGCTGGCATGTTTGTAAACGATATTGAAATTCTGTAAAATGTTTCCTTATATTGGTGTCAGTTAACTTTGTGGCTACTGCTTTGTCTAACCTGATCAATATAACATATCATCTTAATGATTTGGTTTATATGATTCTTTTTTTTCCTGCTTATAATCTTCTGACATGTCTCAATCAGCAATAAAGAAGTACAGCAAGTTGCCTTTTTCATGGAGGGCTTAGAAGATGAAAAAGATGATAGCCATGAAGCCTCCATACCTAAGGAATTAGGATCATTAACGTGTAACGGTATAAAATTTGTAGATGAGGTTCTTAAAGGTCCAAATGAGGGCTTCTTGGAGAATTTTCGCATGGATAAACATGTATTCTACAAGCTGTGTGATATCTTACACACCAGAGGGCTATTACGTCACACAAATAGAATCAAAGTTGAGGAGCAGTTAGCAATATTTATGTTCATAGTTGGTCATAATCTACGCACTCGAGCAGTTCAGGAGCTCTTCAAATACTCTGGTGAAACCATCAGTCGTCATTTCAATAATGTTCTGAGTGCAGTTATGGCTGTTTCATTAGATTTCTTTCAGCCTCCAAAGTCAGACGTTCCTCAAGAAATTCACGAAGATCCTCGCTATTTCCCCTATTTTAGGGTACTGTCAATTTCTTCCGTTTCTTCTTGCTTTATTCTTTAAAGCTTATATTAAATTTACAATTTTCAATTAGAATTGTGTTGGAGCAGTTGATGGCATACATTTCCCAGTCACAGTAGGCGTAGATGAGCAAGGGCCTTTCCGAAATAAGAATGGATTTCTGTCACAAAATGTCTTGGTAGCGTGCTCATTTGACATGAAATTCTATTACGTTCTTGCTGGATCGGAAGACTCTGCCCGTGATATGCAGGTCCTATATTCAGCTCTTACTAGGCGTAACAAACTGCAAGTACCTGATGGTATGTTCTGCACATAATTTCGTTACTGATCAAAAAGAAACCTAGAGTATGGATTTTTTTACTGGCAAACTGAAATGTTAGTCTTATTGATGTCTTGTGGAAATACGTTCTCCTCCATCGTAAAGGTGGCTCATGTTTCTTGTTCCTGGTATATAATTTCTGAATCATTTATGGTTATCTTATTCCTTTCTATTTCTGCCTCAACTTTTCCACCCAACCGATGTATTATTTCTGGTGATAATTAGCTTTCATTTGGGTGCATTTATCATCTTCCCTAAATGGTTCTGCTTATTTATCTGAAGAAATATTATGGATGCAGATAAATTTTACCTAGTGGATGCCAAATATGCAAATACCCCTGGATTCATTTCTCCATATCCTGGAGTCTCTTACAGCCATCTCGAATTTCGTGGTGGCTTCCATCCACAAGATGCTAGAGAGCTCTTTAATCAGCGTCATTCAATGTTGCACAGTGTTACTGATCGTTCTTTTGCCGCCTTGAAAGAACGCTTTCCTATCTTGACGTCGGCTCCACCTTACCCGTTGACAACACAAGTGAAGCTGGTTATAGCAGCATGTGCCCTGCACAATTTCATTCGGGGTGAGAAGCAAGACGACTCAATATTTCAAATGTATGAATGGGAAACTGTATTACAACTTGAAGATCCAATGCCCCCTCTAGAAATTGAACCACCAGTTGCACCTGCTGAACCACAACTTTGTGACATCCCTTTTGGAACTGAAGAATTAGAACAAGCTTCAGAATTGCGAGATGCTCTGGCAACTGAATTATGGAATGATTATATTCGAGATCTTGGTACCATTGATTTATAATGTTGTACAGTTTGGATAGAATATTTTTCAACTATACAATGCCTTTTAGTGTTGGTTGATGTGTTACGAGAGACTGGGGACATTTGATAGTCGGATCGGATGTTTTTGACTACAGAAAGCTACAATTTATCTCGAAGTGGTAGTCTAGTACTCAAGGTATTGTGATATGTGGTTGATATGCCAAAAATAAACATTAACATTGTGAATAAGAAAAAAAAGTATTAATATCATTTTAGAAAGCGAGTGGCATGTGTGTATATTGAGAAAAAGTAAGTTGACCAAATAAGTATTAACTCGATATAAAAATATTTAACCCATTATTATGAACTGGAAAATCGGTTTCAACCTTCTACCTTACTGAACTCGAATCTCCGAAAGAGGAGGAGCCGAGGAGATGTGTCATTATGCGCCTTTTGCCTAACGTTAACAATTATGTTCAGCTTCTTGAAGCATTCATTGCATCCAAATCCCTCAGACAAGGCAAAACATTCCATCAGCATCTCCTTAAACTCAGCTATAATGATTTGAGTAATCAGTCACTTCTGCTAGACAAGCTCAGTCGCCTATATATTTCGTGCAATAAGCCTCAACTGGCAGAACGTGTGTTCAAATCGATACCAATCTCACAGAGAAAAAGTAAGACCATATTATGGAATCAAATGATAAGGGCCTACGCGTGGGATGGACCCTTTGAGAAAGCTATTGATTTGTACAATGAAATGGTCGACTCTGGGGTCATACCGACCAAATATACGTACCCTTTTGTGCTAAAGGCTTGTTCTGCATTGCAGGCCTTGGAAAGTGGTGTTAAGATTCATGGGGATGTGAAAAGGCTTGATCATGGATGTGATGTTTATGTGTGTACCGCACTGCTTGATTTTTATATGAAGTGTGGATGTTTGGTTGAAGCAATGGAAGTGTTTGAGAAAATGCCAGAGAGAGATGTGGTGGCATGGAATGCAATGATTTCTGGGTTTTCTTTACATGGATTGTGTAGGGATGCAACGGCATTAATGTCAGAGATGCAAAAGATGAGGGTGAATCCCAATTCGTCTACCGTTGTGGCGATTCTGCCAGCAATTGGGGAGGCAGGGAGGTGGCGGGAAGGAAAAGCTATACATGGGTTTTGCTCGAGGAGAGGCTTTGATAGTGACGAAGTGGTTGGAACTGGACTTTTGGATGTGTATGGCAAGTGTGGCTTGTTGGTTTATGCAAGGCGGATATTTGTGGCCTTGCGGAGGTTCAAGAATGAGGTCACTTGGTCTGCTATTATTGGAGCTTGTGTCACTTGTGATGCCACCGTGGAGGGGTTGGATTTGTTCAGGAAAAGCAGGGTGGAGTTTGGTGGTAGTCCTTCGCCTGTTATGCTTGCAACTGTTATTCGTGGATGTGCTAAGCTGGGTGAGATGAATTTAGGGAGACAGGTACATTGTTACACAATTAAAATTGGCTATCTTTCTGATATAATGGTGGTTAATACACTTCTTTCAATGTATGCAAAGTGTGGGTTGATTGATGGTGCCATGAAGTTTTTCGAAGAAATGCAGGTGAAAGATTCTGTTTCTTACAGTGCTATAATTTCAGGCTGTGTTCAAAATGGTAATGCAGAGGAAGCTCTGCAAATTTTTGTTCAGATGCATCAATTGGGTGTTGAACCAGAATTGGCAACCATGATGGGTTTCTTGCCTGCCTGCTCTCAGTTGGCAGCTCTGCAACATGGGACCTGTGCTCATGGGTACTCGATAGCACGCGGATTCACAGTAGATGTCTCAATTTGTAATGCTCTAATTGATATGTATGCTAAATGTGGTAAGATTGATATGGCTAGGCTTGTCTTTGATAAGATGCGCAAGAGGGATGTAGTCTCGTGGAATGCAATTATTGTTGGTTATGGAATTCATGGGCTTGGAAGGGAAGCGATTTCCCTGTTCCATGAAATGTTGAGTGTAGGTGAAAAACCGGATGATATAACTTTCATTGCTCTACTATCAGCTTGCAGTCATTCAGGACTTGTAAATGAAGGAAAGCATTGGTTTCTCTCCATGGCTCAAGAATATAATATTGCCCCTAGGATGGATCACTATATCTGCATGGTGGATCTACTGGGACGTGCTGGCCTTTTGGAGGAAGCTTGGAATTTTATAAGAGGAATGCCAATTAAACCTGATGTTCATATATGGACTACGTTGCTAGCTGCTTGTAGGATCTACAAGAATATTGAACTTGCAGAAGAAGTATCAAATAAGATCCAGAGCTTGGGGCCTGAAAGTACTGGAAATTTCGTTCTTTTATTTAATTTGTACACAACTGCTCAACGATGGGATGATGCTGCATATGTCAGAATCAAGCAGAAGGATTTGGGCTTTAAGAAGAGCCCCGGATGTAGTTGGATTGAGGTTAACGGCATCATTCAGGCTTTTGTAGGAGGAGATACCTCTCATCCACTGTCAGCTAAAATATATAAGAAATTAGACGAACTATTGGCAGAAATCAAAGTATTGGGCTATAAACCAGAGGCTGATTTTGTGTACCAAGACGTCGAAGAGGAAGAGAAAGAAAAGATTCTACTTTATCACAGTGAGAAACTTGCTGTTGCATTTGGAATTATTAGCCTAAAACCCAAAAAGCCTATTCTTGTTACCAAGAATTTGAGGGTTTGTGCTGATTGCCATACTGCTCTAAAATTCATTACAATCATTACTAATAGAGAAATAACTGTTCGAGACTCGAGTCGATATCATCATTTTAGGAATGGATTATGCAGCTGTGGCGAATTCTGGTGAAGATGAGCAAACTGGAAATGGTACGACATTCGATCCTTCATCGTTGAATCACTGAATTTCATTCTCCTTGGATCAATATATGGAATAATTTTGAAAAATTTAAGATTGCTTAGTTGGGGATAACTATTATGTAAAAAGTTGATATCTGATACTAGATTGATAAAGACTGACTAATTTATGAAACTTATAGATTGGATTTATCGGAGCTCAAAATTCTTAACATTATTAGCAGTTGATGGTCTGAATTCCGTGAAAATTTACTTCCTGTTCAACTTTCCAGGTTGAAGTGTAAAGAAAATGCTGAAGAGTAATGGACCTTTCATAAAAAAAAAGGAGGTGTCATCAAGTAATTAAAGATTTTCAGATGCAGTTGGGTAACAATCTTATCCAGAAAACAATTGGATAAATGGCATTGTAGCCATATCTTACAGAAGCAACATATTACCTGGCACTTACAGAAACTTCTCTTGGTTAGAAGCTGCAAAAACTGGTATTTCAATGTTTTGAAAATAGAAAATTTCAATTAGATCATGCATAAGGTGACAACCTTTTTCCCTTATACAAGAGTGGGTTCACAAGAATAGAAGTAAATTAAATCGCAACATAAAGCGACTCATCATTATACCTTACAAGCCAAAACCAAAGTGCCACATAGTTCACAAAGCAAATGCACCAAACAATTTCAATGAAACATATAATCTAACAAAATGCAATTGCTAAAAAAGAAATGTTTGCTCAATTTCATCATTCAACATGCTCAATAAATTTAAGTAACTCATAAACATCTCTAAGAATGAAATACGACTTAAAGATTATATCTACAAAGTCACCGTTCTTTTTTGTGTGTCTGAAGAAAAATTTGTATCCCAGTTGGCTTAACTCAATTATTCTGTGTACTTCAAGAGCACTTTCCCCCTTCCCAGGTTGTAGTCGAACAACTTACGAGGTCATCAACTTCTACCAGATTTTGACACAAGTGCAAGCAAAATTTAACAGTGTGTTCTTTGATCTCCTCAAAGTCTTCATGTTAGCAAGCATCTTCAACCCATTTTACAAATTATAGGGAAGGGTTCTTTACGCAAATGTGTAACATTATAAAGATATAAGCAAAAATACACCAACTATCAAACTAATTGCGCAAATGGGTATATTGTCAGAATAAATCCACTTCATCTAAAAAAATAAATGAAAAACTCATATATATATATATTATAACTAATAATATTAATTATTAATATATAAATCAACACAAATCCACTTTTGCGCCTAATTACTCTCGTTCATATATTGATTTGGGGGTTACGAATTGGAAGCTCATAATTGCAATTCATGAATCTCCTAAGATGACGCTGCTGCAATTAAACTCACCGGAGTCTTTAGCTTCTAGTTCGGATTCGTCACGAAATGGTAAGTTTTCTGAAC
>CAVNYN010211134.1:0-15923 GCA_963692815.1 Nyctanthes arbor-tristis | reverse complement strand
AACAATTTCAATGAAACATATAATCTAACAAAATGCAATTGCTAAAAAAGAAATGTTTGCTCAATTTCATCATTCAACATGCTCAATAAATTTAAGTATCTCATAAACATCTCTAAGAATGAAATACGACTTAAAGATTATATCTACAAAGTCACCGTTCTTTTTTGTGTGTCTGAAGAAAAATTTGTATCCCAGTTGGCTTAACTCAATTATTCTGTGTACTTCAAGAGCACTTTCCCCCTTCCCAGGTTGTAGTCGAACAACTTACGAGGTCATCAACTTCTACCAGATTTTGACACAAGTGCAAGCAAAATTTAACAGTGTGTTCTTTGATCTCCTCAAAGTCTTCATGTTAGCAAGCATCTTCAACCCATTTTACAAATTATAGGGAACTCTGTCGCTGTTGTTATCCAAGCCCAAAAAAGAAAACACCATGTTATTAAATTTCAATAAAAAGAATTTTTAATATGCAAAATTGAATATTATAATATTTGAAGAAAGCTTTAAAAAATTAAAAATAAAAATGAAAAAAAGAAAAAGAAAAAGAAAAAAAGGCAAGCAAAGTAGCCGTGAGCCGTGTCTTACGCCACATGACTGGTTTTCAGCCAAAAGTCACACCCATTTTTGACCCCAAGGTAAAAATCGACATTAACTAAAACTAAGTGTGTGTATGTGTATATATATACACACACATACATAAAATAAAAACATAAATATGAAGCTACACGCGCAGCAGGTTGCATATTTCAAGGCATGCACTCCACTTCAATTTCTAAGACTTTGCATCTAATCACATTTTCAAAAACAGGCTGAAACTTTAGGCCGGAAAATATTTGGCTCAACAATCCAACTTTATATAATAGATAGATAGATTTTTTGTTTTCATGGGTAACTAGATTTTTCACCCGTGCGTTGCACGGTAAAAATAGATATCAAATTATTTTAAAAAATATATATATTAATATGAAATTTTATACGTTTTTTCTTTCTTTTTTTTTTCCTTTTTTTTTGTATGTTAAATTTTGTAAGATTACATTGTTCAACAAGGAATAATTAATTTCTAACATTAACCAAATAATAGTATAATTTTGTTCTTATCATGTTAATGTAACTATAATTTACAATGAAATTTAACCCTATTGTTATTGTTAACGTAAATAATTATCATTTTTTGCACTAATTTAGATAAATGACATTGTACGAAATAGTTTTTAGCTGGGCTGTGTTATGTATTTTGAAAGTATTTTTTATTTGAAACCAATAAAGCGAGGTAGCATGAACATGATATAAATTAATAATACATAAAAGTAGTGATATATTATTTTAAGAAAAAATAGTTGTAATTATTAATATTTATAGCCGGAAAAATTAAGAAACAATTACAGTTATAATTTTCAATTAACCTAAACTAATGATATATATATTTTTAATTAATTAAATATTCAATTTAATTAAGACAAATAATAAAAAATAAAAGTTCCAAAAAAATTTATTATTGAAAGAACATGGGTTATCAAGTAAGTTCTCTATTCATATTAATTTCTATTGTTGTTATTATTATTATTATTATTATTATTATTATTCGACAAACACGGGTTATCAATTAATTTAAGCTTTGTAAAATATAAGTATATATGTAATATTACAAATAAAAATTGGCAAACGGAGAAATTTAACAGCTGTTGATGGCAGGGACGAATTCCACCAAAAAACGCAAAGGTGAGAATGGAATTACCAAAAAATGAAAGGTATGGACAATTTGCGTAAAAAAAATGAAAGATAGGGACGTTTTGCGCCAGTTACCCTTTTCCTATTTGTCCCTAACCTTTCATATATTCATGCATTTTATCCATTCTATTAATTTTTTGTAAAAGTTCATGTTTGTGAAGGGAAAAATGAGAATAAAATTTAGCAACTTCACTGTAAAATTTTGATTTTGAACCAATTTTCTAATAATTCTTTTTCCCACTATTTTGTCCCCTACGTGTTATATACTAACACACTATGTCTTCAATATCAAGCTAAATTTTTTTCACCGATGCGTTATACAAGTAGAGTTATTGTGTACATTTATGTTAAAATCGACGTGTGAGTGCAGACATTATATCATAAATAAAGTACAATATACCAGTTGTATTGTATAAAATTACGAATAGATATGAGAATCACAATTCACCATGAGATATTTGTAGTAAAATGACTGAGTTCAAACTTCTGGTCTCCTCTAAACACGTTGTGCAAGTTCACACGTCCAACTTATATAAAGTAGTAATAAGTAGAAGTAAAAAAATTAGAGATGACAATTTAACCCATCAACCCATTAAACCCGTAGAGATCTGCACCTAATAATATTGATCCGTCACACCTAACTGGGGCAAAAGGACATGTATGGGGCAATATTATTTACCCCGCCGTGGATTCAGGGCAGGTGCGGGTCAGGTTGGACCCGCCCCATAGACCCGTAACCCATCAAGCATTTCTTTTTTTTAATAAATTTAATATAAAAATGTGTAGAAATTATTAGAGATGGCAATTTGACTGATCGACTTATAATTCTGTTGCAATTTATTTTTATTTTTTATTATATTATTTTCTTAAAAGGATTTTTCTATCGAATTAAAAGAATCACGTTATTATATTAGTTAATGTTGGGAACTTTAAAATTATAAATAAATGTTTTGTTTTATTTTACATACATCAATTAATAATACATTGCACATAATATTAATTGAAAGGGGAAAATATTCATAAGTCTTTTCGTGGGTTATGTTAGCGTCCCATCCCGCCCATCACCCGACCTGTCTTGACCCGTCCTATGAATTTGTATGTTTGACGCGGGTCTGAGGTGACTTTAAGACTTGTGGGGCAGGTCCAGTGTATGGCAAACCCGCACCATTACCATCTCTATAAATAATCATATCACAGTCAACTACTGTAACTATAAGTTTAGTAGCATCTCACTCGTGCGTTGTACGAGAAGATTGATTTTCAAAAAAGTTCAATAATAATGAATAATAAAATATTAGACAAAGACGTGTTATCGGATTTGCATAATAAAAAGAATAAATATACACTTTTGATTTAGTATTTGACGCGTTAAATTAATATTTTATTAATACTATTTAATAGTTACCCACTTATGTGCTCGATTAATGTTTTACTATATTTCACTTTTAAATCATTTAACTTATTTCATATTATTAGTTAACAGTCTAATAATACGTATCGAGCATGTACATCGGTAGCGGATAATAAAAAATTGTAAAAACTCGTAATTATATATAAATGTTAAAAAAATAGAAATGAGCAAACAAAAATAAAAAAGGAATATAAAAGCTAATAAACTAATATAAATTATTGAAAACTCATGATAAATATCCAAATAAGAAAAGTTTAAATTTTAAAACTCGGCTTATAAGTTTTCCATTTTTTTTATTTCGTTTTAATATAGGTGTTCCCCTTTTTTACATTATCTAGATTAGTGAGTTAATTTTGCGTTTAGAAAACTTGTATATTGACAAAGCTACACTAATTCCAAATTGTTCTATATTCAGAAGACTTTCATTAAGAAACCCGATCATGGAGATCAATAGTGGTTGAGTTTTAATTTCTTTAAAAAAAATTTTTTTTATTTACATATTTAGAATTTTATCCATGGCAAGCAGCAATGTAAAATTTTTGTAGTCAATAATTTAAAAAAGTTGATTCAATTGGAACAACAGTAGAGAAAAACACTTAAAACGTAAACGAAAACTGTCAAGATTTTGAGAAAATTTAATTTAACTTTATGATTTCCATGCAATCTACGAAACTAAATAATATATATATATATATATTAAAGGAGTAAGGTGGTGGATATATTAGCATAATAATAATAATAGTGCTAATATATGATTCAATTGAAAACTCTTGTATTATATATTATATGATAATATGATATGATTACATCAATTTATCGATTTTTTTAGGGTAGCACATTACAAATATGTAATAATTCGTGAGAAAACTCACTTCTTCTCCAAAAAAAGCATCAATTTCTCTCCATAAGAAGTAACCGCCATTTTTATTGACATATCTACACAAACATTCATCTAAACATATTATCCTCGGAGAATGGGACAATACTTATAAGTCTTTCCAAGAATAGGGACAATAAGGGCAACATTTACATATGCATGAAATGGTAAAATCCTTGTGAACATTCAAAATCAACCCTACATTACCTTTTAGAAGTTGAAATGAATTGGATGGCTTCTCAAGAAGACTGAGTTATAGGCTTGAGGAGAACGCTGACTAAATTGGTTGTCCCAAACCCTCCGATGAGAGTCAAGGTAGGAAGAGTCCCATGGTGATGATGGTTGTAATTGGTCCTTGACTATAATTTTAGATATTAGAAGACATTTCATTTTTGCACAACATCTTGAACTAAAACAAGAACGGGAGAAAGGTTCAAAAATCCCCAAGAATAGAATAACAATAGATGTTTCAGATTTTAAAGACTTCTTTATAGAGAAAAGTCTAGTTGGTCAGGTGCTTAATGATATCAGCCTTAAATTTCGTCCAGGAATGTCTAATTAAATGATTTTAAAGACTTCAGCCTCATCTCGTCTCGGGTTCGACAATAGCAGTAGCGACAATGGAGAATGTGATTCACATGGTATTGGTTTTTTTATATTCCTTTTTTTTAATTTTAAATGAGTTTTTTTTTTTTTTTTATAACATTGTGTTAGGTGATGAGTTGGGGAGTTGTCAAACCAAGGAACTGTAATTCGCTAATTCATACTAAAACACGAAATTTTGTTTTGTTTTTTACTTTCCTTTAGTCCAAGCAATAAAATAGTGTGATGTTTTTTACCCTTTTTTTCTTTTGTTATTAATAGGCAGCCCTTTTACTATTAAAGTTTGGAGTGTGAACTTGTAATCACGGATAATATATTATTGAACCTCTTAGCCTCTTAGGTATGTGATAAGTTCCATTTTTTATAATTTAAGAATTAAAGACAATATTTTAGATGATGATTGTTAGTTTCTTTTGCCTTGTCAGCTTTACGAGCTTCTTGTTTATAGATTATTCTAATTGATATATAGTTCATGATTGTTAATGCCTTTCCGGCTTTATGAGGTTGCTTATGCCTTATGGATAGTTTTGCATTGTTGAGAAATTATTAATTTTTATTTTAGTTTTTGAATTGTTTTGGATTATCTTTATTTGTAGGATTATATATTGATAAATTTTTACTTTTGTTTTCGGCTTTTAGAATTTATAAATGAAAGGGCAACCACCACTCAAGAAAAGTAGGGATTTGTTCTCATTCTTTCCAAAGAGAAATCTATCTAATCAATCCTGAAACTGAAGGTCAAGCTTCAATCCCAACAAAGTCAAGTCCTCCAAACCCCCATGAGCAAAGTAGTCCAATTGTTGCTGAGCAAAGTCCTCCAAATCCCAATGAGCAAAGTATCCAATTATCGTTGAGAAAAGTCCTCCAGCTTCTGAGCAAAGTCCCCCAGTTCATAATGAGCTGAATACTCTAATTTTTATTGAGCAAAATCATCCCATCCCTTTTCCAAGAACTGGATGCGCTTCTTCATCAAATCCTAAAGTTGGAACATCTAGTGATATTATAAGAGATATAGGAATATGAAAGCCATTATGTGAACTTCCAGTTGCTCTAGCAGATGAGATCAAAGTGGCATACTTGAAACTTGGGCCTTATCAACCAACACTTGTGGCGTATCCTCGAACAAGAGGAAAATCCTTAATACGTTGGTTTCAAAAAAAATGGTTTAGCCAGTCACCTTGGTTGGAGTACTCCGCCACGACAGAAAAGGCCTATTGTTTCTATTGCTTTCTTTTCCAAACTGATGGTAATCCATCTAAAGCTTCAGCATTGGTCACCACTGGATTTAACAAATGGAAGAGGGTTAATGATGGATTAAAGTGTGTATTTCTTACGCATGCTCTTTCATCACATCATAAATTGTGTGAGACAAGAGGAAAAGATTTGATAAAACCGGCTCAACATATAAAGAAGGGTAATGGTAATGCATACAGTATCAAGGGAAGAAGTGGAGAGATATTGCTTACGAGTAAAGACTTCATTTCAAAGTCAAGACTTCATTTCAAAGTGTCCGATGGCTAGCATTTCAAGGTTGTGCCTTTAGAGGCCTTGATGAATCTTTGTCTTCATTGAACCGTGGGAATTTTTTTAAGCCGGTCAAGTTTGTAATAGAATCAAATCCAAAAATTGATAAAGTTGTGCTACAGAATGCTCCAAAAATTAAATGCTAAGTACATTGCTCGGAGTATTCAAAAAGAAATGTTCACATTATGGCCAATAGAATTCAGAGAACGATTAGTGAAGAAGTGAGGGACATATGCTTTTGTATTCTTGTTGATGAAGCACAAGATGCAGCTACTAAGGAGCAAATGGCCATTATCTTGAGGTTTGTGAATAGTCACACTATTTTAACAGAATGATTCCTTCACATCAAACGGGTTGGTGATGCTACATCAGCAAATCTAAAGAGTGAGATATCCAATGTTCTTACTCACCATAAGCTTGATGTGAAAAAAACTAGAGGCCAAGGATACGATGGTGCTAGTAATATGCGCGGAGCTTGGAATGGACTTCAGGCATTGTTTCTTAGAGAATGTCCATATGCATACTATATTCATTGTTTTGCCCACATATTATAGTTGAGATTGGTTTCGCTGCTAAAGCTGTTGATGTTATTTGGCAATTTTTTTCTCATTTGGATAATATTATCAATATTATCACTTCTCCTAAGCGCATGAATAGTTGCAAGTTGCTCAAAGAGAAGAAGTTGAGCGTATGTTGGCAATTATTGGAGAGCATGAGTCAAGAACTGGGGACAATCAAATGGGTAACTTGCAACGCTCTAGAGCTACTTGTTGGAGTTCTCATTATGAATCTATTAGAAGTTTGATAGACATGTACAGTGCTACTTGTAGAGTGTTTGACCATCTTAATGTTCATTTGTTGAAAGGAAGATCTCAGGCTGAAAGTATTGGTGCTTACAAACATTTGAAATGTTTTGAATTTGTGTTCAGCTTGCATTTGTTGCATAAAATTATGGGAATCACATTAGAAGAAGAACAAAACGGAGTGAGAGGCTGGGGGTCAGGGAAAAGAGTCGAGTTGATCAGGCTCGACGATCGAGAGAAGCAAAACGAAATCAGGATTTGGCCAAAAAAGAAACAAGGCTATGGATACCATGACAGATCACCATCAATAAAGAAGAATCTTTCTAAATCACTTTGGGTCAGTGGGGCCTTCAAGCATCCAAAATACGCTGGGGCTGTAAATGACATTGCCTTCTTGATAGAAAATGACGACTCCTTTAGAAAAACGAAGTTATTTAAGTTCTTTTTCCCAAAGAAGTCCCGCTCTGACGGCCCGACAAGTTAACTGCTTAAAAGGACCCTCCCCGCAGTGCGCCATTCCTTGAATTATTCGGTCATTCAATATTTATTGAATACAGAGAAGAAAATGCATTTTGTGGCACAGGGCATGGCTGAACCATCTACGATGGGGGGGAGCTAATGCACAGGAAAGAAGCTTAGATAAGAGAATACGTTCTCGCATTGCTTTTTTTGTAGAAAGCTCGACCAGTGAGAAAAAGTGTTTGGCCTTAGCCAAAAAGAGGTTGGCCCACTTCATTTGCCAAGTGAATGATCTTCGCTTCACGGGAACAACAAAAACAACCATCTCGCTCTTTCCTTTCTTCGGTGCTAACTTTTTTTTCCTCCAAGGGATGGGGTGTATAATAGCCTTTTTTTTTAGAATGCCTGGGAACAACTCCTAGGTCAATTTCGATGGATGGCCTGCATTGCTGATGTTGATCCCAAAAAAAAGACAGTAGGTACAGCTAGGTCGTGAACAGCTAACCATCGTACTGTAAAAATTGGATAGGTTCGATCTGTAGTCATTAGATTATGGCCTCCTAAAACGATCTACTAAATTCATCGAGTTGTTCCAAAAGATCAAAACGGCTAGTTATTAATGGAATTCCTTGTCGGCTCTCTGTAAAATATTCATTTGGCCGAGGGCTTCCAAATACATCATAAGCTAAACCGGTACCGACGAATAACCAACATGCAACGGATAGGGAAGGCATAGTAATGCTATGAATGACCCTGTATTGAATACTGGTGATAATATCATAAAAAGAACATTCTCCTGTGCTTCCAGACATGCTTAGCTTCACATTTTCTTGTATAGTGAAAGAGGATCGATTCCGTAAAAGATGAGATCAATAAAAGGCGATCACTGAAATGGAATCTTTGTAGGATCGTTAATGTTGTGCCAAGGGCGTCTTTAGAGTATACAGAATCAGTATAACTATCCTTCTTCTGACACAGCAACGCAATTTGAATCAGTATCAAAAGGGAGTGCTAAATAATTTCTTTCTTCCTTTCCTTTACCAGTTGATGTAAAATGATACTCTATTTAATAGAAAATTCTTACAATGAAAGGGATTATCATATTCCCACAATTTAAGTAGATGCTCGAGATCTAGAAATTTCCCTTTCACAGTTGTAGAAGCAGTTATTTTTTGTTGGAATCCTTTTTCATTTTCATTTTAAGGAATTGGTTAATCATCTAGTAACAAAAAAGAGTGGTAGAGCATATTCGATGAAAGAAAGCGAAGCGAAGAAAGAATAAAATAATTGGAATCCATAGTTGTGGTGTATTGTTGTTTTGGATCGATTTATTTAGAATTTTATTTCTTGATTGAAGAAATAAATTTTTATTCATTCTGGGAATATTAATGATAGATCAAAAGATATTTGTGTATATTCTTTCAATGAAAAATTTTATAAAAAGAGGTAATTTACATATTAATTGAGCATTTCTTCTTTTTAATATTTGCCATTTTTCTAATCTTTTAGCATTATAACTTCTTTTGTTAAGACTAATATTTAGTTTTGGAGTTACTTTTTTTTTCTCTTTTGCAATTATTTCTATTTGATTTCTAATTGTATTTGTTCTATCAGTCAGATCTTTCATTTTTTTTCGGTCAATGAAGAATTTGTTCAACCTGGAGATGAAATTTGAGTAAATGATTAATACATAGAGCCCAATAAAACATATCTTGAGTTGGTATGAAAATGGGACCCCAATAGCTTGAGACAAAAGATTCATATGAGAAAACATAAGTAAACGGGCCTCCACTTGAGCCTCTAAAGATAAAATTTCAAATATAAAAATTCAATATCTTCTCACAAATTAGTGAATTAGACAAGACAAGATTCGTTTGTACAAAATAAAAAGTAGTGGGTCAACCTTCATAGATTTGATTAAGAATGTGAAATATTCTAGCTAAATAAAAAGATGCAACGTTCTTTGTCTACTTGGCTAGTCAAGCATGGGCTATTTATCGATCTTTAGGCTTTGATTATTAAGGAATAAAGACTTTACAAATAAAGCCCAAGGATTGGCATTCCATTGCTGTCATTTTATATGTATATGGTTACAATTATCTACGCTCCCAAAGTGCCTATGATGTGCACCTAGCGGACTGTTAGCTAGCAGATATAGATCAGGGTAGACCCACAAAAAAATCTTTTTCAATTTACAAAAATGAAATAGAAGCTTAATGCGCTAATTCTAATTTTTTAGGGATTCACAATTGGTGAATCAGATCGAATTGAGATGGATAACAAATGTTGGGCAAATTATGGTGTAAATCATAAAGAGAGATAAGAAATTAAATTAGAATTAAACTATAGGGTTATGTTTATTTTTAATAAATCAAAAAGATCGGAAGAGCACAGTCTGAACTACCCAATCCGGATCCGCGACATGATTTGTGGTAGATTAAGAAATTGGATCTGATTCGTCACAACTTATATCAACCACTTTCTTCGACGTGGATTTGATATCCATAGAGACCGTTATAGATCGAGTATTTTTGTTATTATTATTTCTGATTGTTGTCTTTGGATTGTGTTGAAGTAAGTTATAGTGGATGAACTTCTTATTTTATATTGTTCTTTATTTTTTATATAAATAAATAATCGTATAATCATAATTTTAATAGATATAACAGTAAAAGTTAAAATGTTCGATATGGAAAGTGTCAATGGGATATACCATGATAAAAAAATGAAAGGTTGGGGCTCCTATGCACTCAAAAAATTAAATGGACAAAATTATATAAGAATTGAAAGGTTGGGAGACCTATATTGGAAATAAAGAATTAAGGGTATAATAGTCATTTTGATATTGGTTAATAGTGAAAATTCAAAGATTGGGGAAGAAAAGTGACGTTGAAGACATAATACGATAATTAATGAAATGTTGAAGACATAGTAGGCCAAAAAAAATAATGGAGACAAAATTGATATAAAGTTGAAAGGTTGGGGACATAGAGTGAAAGTTACCCTTAAATTAACGGTCAATTTTTCCGCACTCATTTAGTTAGAATTCATGTTAATCCAATCACGTCTTAGACCGTATTTTTTTTTTATCTAAATTAGTGATGTTCTTTGACCAACTTATTTTATCTAAACCGTAAATACGAGTTATTTATATGTGTTAACTGATCAAGTTTTTATTTGTTTGAAATTTATATGCTAATATTGGTCTTGGTTTGGAGACTATAATTAACTATGAGTATTAACTAGAGTAAAAGTTGATTTCGACTTGTGCTATTTGAGTTGTAGACAATTAAAGATAAGGGTTTAAGTTATTATTATTAATTTAATATTAATCAATTAGTATACCTTAATTCGATTTCATCATTCCTCCAACAGTTTATTATTATTATTATTATTATTATTATTATTATTATTATTATTATGGTAGTTTTCACTCTTGGTCTCTAACTTTTCAAATTTGTATCAATTTTGTCTGCATTCTTTTTTTAGGCCTACTAAGTCCTCAACCTTTCATTTATTATTGTATTATGTCTCCAACATTACTTTTCGTCTCAAATTTTCAATTTTCACCATTAACATCAAAATGACTATTATACCATTAATTCTTTAATTCCACTATAGGTCTCCAACCTTTTAATTTTTATACAATTTTGTCTCTATTATTTTTTTAGCGCATATGAGCCACAACCTCTCTCTCTCTCTGGTTATGTTACATTCCCATTAACATTTTCATACCTAAAATTTTAATTTTTACTGTTTATATATATTAAAATTATCATTATACCATTAATTATTTAAATAAAAATAAAAAATAATATAAAATAAGAAGTCTACTCCAACACAATCCAAAGACAACAATCAGAAATAATAATAACAAAAATACTCGATCTATAACGGTCTCTATGGATATCAAATCCACGTCAAAGAAAGTTATTGATCGAAGTATCATCTTGATGAATCGGATCTGATTTTTTAATCAACCACAAATCATAGGGCGGATGGGTAGTTCCGCCCAAAAAAATTGATTTTTAATTAATAAAAAATAAACACAGCCATAATACTTTTGTTCTAATTTAATTTCTTGTTTCTCTTTGTGATTTTCACCTTGATTTTCCCCCGATTTGTTCTCCATCTCGACTCGATCTCATCCACCAATTTTGGATCCAGACAAAATTAGAATTACAGCATTAAGGTTCAGTCTCATTTTCTGTAAATTAAAAATGATTGTTTTAATATCTACTCTATATGTGATGAATCAAAATACCCAATCAGATTTGTTGCATTGATTCTCAAATCGAAAACCTTATTTTTACGCAGAATAGGTATGTTTGGTGTAGATCAAGTTTTTTTGTTATTACTATAGGATACGATGAGTTGAGTTCTTATTTTATATTCTTCTTTATTTTTATATTTATTTAAATAATTAAGGGTTTAATGGTAATTTTAATAGGAATTAATATTAGTAATTGAAAGGTTGAGGATAGAAGGTGTTATTAGGGGCATAACACAACAATAAATGAAATGTTAGGGGTCTTGTATGCCTAAAAAATGATGGGGACAAAATTATATAAAAATTGAAATGTGGGAGATCTATGGAGGAAATAAAGAACTAAAGGTATAATAGTCATGTTGAAATGGGTTACTGGTGAAAATTAAAAGGTTAGGGATGAGAAGTGACATTGTGGGACATAATACGATAATAAATGAAAGTTTGGGAGCCTAGTATGTAACATCCCGCAAAAATTTACAATAAACTTTGCTAAATTCTAAGACATATGTTCTTTTTGTAATAAGTGGAGGGTGCTAGTTTTGCCAAATTTATAGGACATTTGTCATTTCTATAAATAATGGGTTGTTCTTTTTGCCAAGAGTATAATAAACATGTCATTTTTGTAATTAATAAATGAAGGTAGTCTTGGCAAGTGTCAAAACCATGCTATTTTTATTTCTAATATAGCCAAGTGTCTAGGACACTTGTTAGATTTGTTATTAGTGGATTTTAATGGCTAATTAAATACAATTAATTCCTAAACTCTATAAAAGACCAATTGATTCAAAGCTCCCTCCACCCACACCTCTACCCATGCCTCCACGTCCCTTTACCCCTATAAATATAAATTGTTCCCTATTTATAAAGATCTAGTATTGAATTGGAGAAAACAAATGAGTAGATTATTAATAAGAAAGACTATGGAGAGGGGAAGATCAAATTAAAAAAGTGAGTAACACGTGCCTAGACTCTCCCCATTTTCGAAACTCGTGCCTACCTTAATTCTCTCTAATATTCATAATACGTAATTTCTTCCTACGCTCCTATTGTATTGCTTTGACATTTGATATCTAAGTGTGCACACTTGTTATTGTATAAACCTTTGTTATTGTTCTTGGGTCTCGTTAGTGGCACTATCTACCCGTGTTTGAATTGTATTTGTATTACTTTGTGATACTATAGCCTTGTTGTGTGGTCTTGGCCATTTGTACATTTCTATCGTATGGTTTCCGGGTCGAGGCTAAACTAGTGATGTGCCCGAGATTTGTATCCTTGTCGTCTGTTGATCTTCCTTACATTGTTTTGCGTGGGGCAATGCATGTTGTTATTCACTGAGTACTCTGTACTCACCTACATCTTCTACAACCTTGTAGGTATTAACTTAAAGGCTTTATGGCCAGATCGTCTCAAAGGTGGAGAAGATACATGTATGTGGTTGAGGCTTCGGTGCATAGCCGATGTTTCGTTGTGGGTAGCCCACAGGACATTTAATTATCAGAGTACGCAGTAAAAGATCGTCAACACCTTTGAATTGCATTTGTAAAGTCTCGCCTTCGATTTTGAATGGAAATACAAGGCTTCCGCTATTAATTGGGGGATGTGACATAGTAGGCTAAAAAAAAAAGAATGATGATAAAATTGATAATAAAATTGAAAAGTTGGGGACATTGAGTGAAAATTATTATTATTATTATTATTATTGTTGTTGTTGTTGTTGTTGTGAAATTAATCCTAATCCTATATTTACTTGGACACATTCTCATGTGGTGCCATAATTCTAGTTCTAGCAGGATTAATGTGATAATTTAAAGCTATATATGTGTGCATCATTAAGCATAGTATACATGAAACAAATCATACAATGTCATGAGAGAGAGAGAGAGAGAGAGAGAGAGAGAGAATTAAGAGAAATATTTTCCACGGTGCGATTTATTCTTTGCATGATCATTCATTCAAGAGATTTTCAAATTTATGGTGTGAAAATTAATATGAAAGTAGATTTTACGCAGATGTTCAAGAAGACTCTTATTTTTTAAAAATATTTTCTTAAAGTTTTGCTCATTATTAATTGATTAATATTGTGAATGTTGCATGTGAATATGTGATTACAAGAAAGATTGCATATTTTATATACTTAAGATCTCTTTGTATGTGTATCTGCTTTATTGCATAAGAACGAGAACCTTTGTTCTCAAAGACTACTCAAGATCCTTCAAAGAAAGAAAGAACTAATTGCATGCATATGTAGTGCGTTCATGATATAAATTGATTAATGTGTACTAGAGTCTACTGAGTAACTTTGTACTCATTCTTTTCCAAAATTAATATTTTTCAGGTCTCGGAGTTGGTGACGGATCGATGGATGGTGGCTATTAGATATTAGAATTTTGAGATATATTATTTAATGTTTATTTAGAATTCAGAATGGTAATTTTTTAACTCTGAATTTCAAAAATATTTCAGATACGTCAATTATAATTTTTCAAGATAAGATTTTCCGCACTTGATTTTTATGTTGTTTTATGCTTTATGAAGATAATTTTAAGACAATTTAATGTCTCAAATTTTTTGAAATTTGGGGCATTACAAATTGCTGTCAAAGCTGGTCTATGTTTCTATAGACTCATATATTTTTTTGAAAAATTTTCAAAGATATTTTGAAGTAGAAAATGTTTCTTTTGTACCCATCTGCCAACGTCTGCCTCGCTGAGTCTAAGGTAAAGAAAGGATTTTCTTTGACAATTTTTGAATTATTTTAAAGTATGTTGCGAATACTTATATTTGAGAAATCTTATGAGATAACTGAAGAGAAATAGAAAGAAAAAGAGTTTAAGAAATTGAAAACAAGTTTATGAGATCGGATGATAGAGATATGAGTACATGAGAAAGATAAGAAGATATAGATCTTCTAAGTCAATTTCAAGGACGAAATTATTTTAAATGGTTAATGTTGTAACAAATCAAAATTGTAAATTACTAATTAATGACGTGTCAATGTAACATAGTTTAAATTAAAGGTCAATTGGTCTGCACTCATTTAGTCAGAATCCATGTTAATGCAATCATGTCTTAAACCGTGTTTTTTAAATCTAAATTATTGATGTTCCTTTGACCAACTTATTTTATCTAAACCGGAAATACAATAGTTATTTATATGTGTTAATTGATTAAGTTTTTATTTATTTGAAATTTATATGTTAATATTTGTCTTGATTTAGAGACTATAATTAACTGAGTACTAACTAGACTGAAAGTTGAATTCGATTTATGCTATTTGAGTTGTAGACAATTAAAGATAAGGGTTTAAGTTATTATTATTAACTAGATTTTCACCTATGCGTTGCACGAGAAGAATATATATCAAATTATTTTTTAAAAAATAAATAATATGAAATTTTTAAGTTTTTTCCTTTTTTTCTGATATGCCGAAATTTTGTAAGATTACGTTATTCAATAAGGAATAATTAATTTTTAACATCAACTAAATAATAATATAATTTTATTCTTATCATATTAAAGTAACTATAATTTACAGCAAAATTTAACCCTATTACTATTGTTAATGCAAATAAATATTATTTTATTTTTTGACACTAATTTAGATAAATGACATTGCACGAAATAGTTATTAGTTGGGTGATATAACATATTTTGAAAATATTTTTTAATTGAAGCAAATAAAGTCAGATATCATGAAGATAATATAAAATATTAATGATACATAAAAGTAGTCAAATATTTTTTAACGGAAACTAGTCATAATTATTAATATTTATAGCGGGAAACATTAAGAAAGAATTACAATTATAATTTTCAATTAATCTAAACTAGGTGTGTGTGTGTGTGTGTTTAATTAATTAAATATTCAATTTATAATCAATTTAGTTAAGACAATTCATAAAAAATAAAAGTTTCAAAAAGAAACTTATTATTCGATGAACATGGGATATCAAATAAGTTCCCTATTCATATATATTTCTATTATTTTATTATTATTTAATGAACACGGGTTATTAATTAAGTTTCTTATTCATATTAATTAATTTTCATTGTTTTATGAATTATAAACTATAAATTTTTTGGTAAAAAAATTATAAACTACAAATATTTTAATGATATAGACACATATCCATCATTGAGTAATCAAATCTATATATATATATATATACTTAAAAGGAATATAGTTTCCTACACACCGTTTCCTGCCTAAATCACTTGCTAAATTGGGCTCTTCATTTGAGCCTTTGA
>CAVNYN010211131.1:0-94528 GCA_963692815.1 Nyctanthes arbor-tristis | reverse complement strand
AAATGAAAAATTAAATGCATGCTCAATATGGTTAGTGGACTATCTTGTTGGGACGGACGAAAATGGAATAGTAGACTATCTTTTTAGGACCGGGGGAATAGGAAGGATTGGTGAAAAAAAGAAAAAAAAAACAAAACAAAAAAGAGGACGGAATCACGGAATGAGGAAAAAAGAGGCGAAAAAATTTTGTTTTATTTTTTCCTCATTTCGTGATTCCGTTCTTGTTTTTGTTTTGTTTTTTTTTTTTTCATCTTCCTATTATTTCTTCATTTTGTACCATCAGTACAAGCCCGTTACCCCGAGATTAGTGATCGATAGGCTGGAGAACTGGAGTTTGTAGACTGCTGAGAGTGGAGATATAGCTGCCTATTTCTCAATGCCAAGGCAGGAGGAAGGTTGCCCAGATCGCAAATTAGCAATTTGGCGTAACTCCTGAGTTCCTTTTTGAGTTTTCCTTCGTTAATGTCTGAGTTCCCACTCTTTTAAGTTTTTTTGCCCTTGCCCATAGTTATTCTACTTAGCACATTTTAACTTTTACATTTGAAATTTGTTGGTGGAAGATGGAATAGAAGCTATGAATGATGTCATTTCAATCTGTTTATTATAGTTTACTTTTGAAATCTTGAATGTTGGAAGACGGAATAGAAATTAGAACCTGTGAATGATCATTTGTATTGTTTATTAAATGTATAGGAGGGATCAATTTGAAACAATAAAATAGTGAATGTAGGTCGGAATTTGTTTGTATTTTACTAAGTGTTTGGTTGAAAGTTGAATTATAATCTACTACGTTGCATGATTTTATTGGTTGCTTTTTGTAAAAAGCAAACAATTACGGCTTGATTTTTTACTTTTTGACTTTTTGAAAAAGTGAAACCAATGAAATGTTGCCATGTGGTAGTTTATAATCCAAATTATAATCTAACCAAGTTGCCAAATACCCTGTTAGTTTGTGAGGAACTAGTATTTTGAACACGGATTTATGCAGTATCTTTTAATTGTGAGAAGCTAAGCGAAATTTGTTATTTTTTGTTATGGAAGTCTAAGCCAATACAAAAATTGAAATTATTGAAGATCTCTTGTTGCTTTTCTATTTAACTCATTACTTTATGGCTCATAATTCTTGATTTACAATGTGTTTGGCAACCAAGTTTATAAACGATTCTGCTGCCAATCGTCATTATTTCATTGGTTTCACTTTTTTCGAAAAGTCAAAAAGTAAAAGTCAAGCCTCAACTTTTTCCTTTTTATAAAAAATAACCAATAAAATGATACCACATAACAATTTATAAACCATCTAGTTGCCAAACGCATTGTTAGTAATTTATGTATACTAGGCAAACCACTTGTTTGAAACACCTTCCTGGGCTTTTTACCAGCAACTATTTCTTTTCCTGGCTGACATCTTTATAGGATCTCTATTTGTTCCCTTTTTTGTCTTGCAACATAGAAAGGCTGGAGATATGGAAATTATTATAGCATGTTTGTGCTGATTCTTTCCCAAAGAATGTCATTTTAATCAACCAATTTCTGACACAAACAGTTAGAATTTGATAATTTGGGGCCTACTCCTGAAGCCTTTACATGCAAGCCTGAAAACCTTTTGCTTGAATTGTTCAATTTACCCTTGTAAGACATCAAACTTAACGACAAAATTACTGAGGGTATTTGTGATATGTTAACTCCATTTTCAAATATTAAAGTAGTTAGATAAATAGTGGCCTCACACGTGAACAGAAAATTTGACTTCAAAAATCAGATTTTTCCAAAATAATCTGAAGTGAACATAGTGTTAGTTACATTGGTTCAGTTGCTAGCTAACAGATAATAATTTGACATATTTCCTCTGCTAAGTCATCATCTATGGGTTGTTGATTGTCATTCTCAGGGCAGCGTTTGGAAATTTGGCAGATTCTTATCCTTAAGGGCGAGTTTTAGGGGCATTCGATTCGGCTTGATCCTGTGGAGATTCTTACCCTGCACTTTGAAGATGGTGAGACCTTTGAGTGGTGCAAGCTCACTACTTTTATATACATTATCATCATGGGTAAAATTTATTGCGATTATTATTGTAGCATGCTCATCAAAGGCAGTGGAAACAATTATTGTAAGATCTAACCTTCCTTCCCTACTTGTCTAGATTCCATATTATATGGCAAAATTCTTCATTGTACGGGCTTCTTCCCTACTCCTGAAAACATGGGGAGATTAAGAAAATATCATCTCTCTCCCATGCATTTAGCTCCTTAGGATTTTCTTAAATGTAAACTGTGATCTTCTGGTTGCTTCAATCCCAATTTAATGCAGAGAACTATATATCCAGCATGGTTATCAAGACCCCGTTACCAATTTTTCCTGAATTTCTCGTCAAAGCTAGCAAAAACTCGTACCCAGCCACTTGACCTCCCATCTTGCATTACTTCACTTCAATCATGCGCCCAGAAACAGGACCTTTCAAGGGGCAGAAAAGTCCACTCACATATGATTGTTTCTGGGCACCTTCAGTCTCCTGTCTCTATCACCAGCCTCATCAATATGTACTCTAAGAGTAACTTCATGGCTGATGCTCTATTGGTCTTTAACTCATCGACTAGCATTCACAATGTGTTTGTCTATAATGCTATGATCTCGGGTTACACCGTTAATGACTTTCTTAAAGAGGCTTTTGAGTTCTATCGTACAATGCGGCTAACTGGCATTATACCTGATAAGTTTACATTCCCATGTGCTATTAAGGCTTGCTTGGATGATGGAGATTTGAAAAAGATTCATGGTTTGTTGTTTAAACTTGGATTGGAGTTCGATTTGTTAGATCGGAAGAGCGTCGTGTACAGCTATTTGAAGTTTGGTTTGATTAATGAGGCACTAGAAGTTTTTGAGGAATTACCTAACAGAGATGATATTGTCATTTGGAATGCTATGATCAATGGGTATACGCAGATTGGGGAATTTAATAACGCTTTGGAGATATTTAAGAGGATGGGCGAACTCGAGATTATTCCTAATAGATTCACCATTACAGGAGTACTATCTGCTTTGGCTCTAGCTGGGGATGTTTACAATGGTAAATTAGTTCATGGCTTTGTGATAAAATTGAGGTATGATTCTGGTACGGCTGTTTCAAATGTATTGATTGACATGTACGGGAAATGTAGACTTGAGATGGATGCATTGAATATTTTCAAGGAAATCATTGAAAAGGATATATATTCATGGAACTCAATTTTAAGTGTCTGTGGACAATGTGGTGATCATGAGAGAACTTTGAGCCTTTTCAAGAGGATGTTACATGCTGATATTTGGCCGGATTTAGTGAGTGTCACTGCTGCGCTTCCTGCTTGCTCAAATCTTGCAGCATTGATGCATGGTAGGGAGATTCATAGGCACATTATTATCAATGGGTTGGGAAAGGATGGAGATACTTACATCTACAATGCTGTTATGGATATGTATGCAAAATGTGGTAGCATGAGGGATGCTAACTTACTTTTTGATACAATGAGATGTAGGGATGTGGCTTCATGGAACATTATGGTTATGGGATATGGCATGCATGGGTTTGGCACCCAGGCATTAGATTTGTTTACTCGTATGTGTGAGGCAGGATTGAGGCCTGATGAAGTGTCATTCGTTGGGGTTTTGTCAGCTTGCAGCCATGCAGGATTTGTAAGCCAGGGTACGGAACTTCTTGCGCAGATGCAACCTCGATTTGGTGTCATTCCGACTATTGAACATTATTCTTGTGTGATTGACATGCTTGGTCGGGCTGGGCAGCTTGAGGCAGCCTATCAGTTGCTGTCCAAAATGACAATTCCTGTCAATTCAATAGTTTGGAGGGCATTCTTGTCTGCCTGTCGACTCCATGGGAATACTAATTTGGCCGAGGTTGCTGGTCAGAGGGTACTTGAGCTTGAACCTATGCACTGTGGAAGTTATGTTTTAATGTCGAATGTTTATGGAGCAGCTGGTCGACATGAAGAGGTGGCTGAAGTGAGACACACAATGAGGCAACAAGATGTGAGTAAGAGACCTGGTTGCAGCTGGATGGAATTTAACAATGGCGTGCATGTGTTTGTTACTGCTGATCGCTCTCATCCTGAAGAATATTTTATTTATGCTGTACTAGATTCTTTGACTCAACGTTTGCATGAGCACGGATATTCATTGCATGACTTGGAAACCAGTTAAAAGCTGATGTATGGGGCCTAGTGGTTTAAATTTAAATTTGAGACCTCTTGATTGGTATTCCTTGTATCAGAATGTAGCTGATTATTTTGTCAGTTTGTTGCATTCCCTCAGCAGTGTCAAGGACAATCTCTTTGATAAAGGTAATAACTTTCCTTAACCTGATTAAGGGAATTCTAATGGCATGCTGAATTCAATATTTTGAGTTCTTACTTTGTTATATTTTGTTCTATAAATGGATATTTATACGACTTAATATTATAATTTTCCTTTGGTTGAAATAATTTTTTGCAAGTTTCTTCGGTTAAGCCACATAGTACCCTACCATCCATTCTTTTCCTTTTCAAAATTTCCCTTTTAGAAGATTTTCCTCAATTTTTTCTTTTTCATTTTTGTTAGTATTAAGGTTGTGGACCGTCTACTCTGGAGAAGTGTGGGATGCACACACTGTTTGAGCCATTGCAAAATCGCCAATGTTATTAACTTCTTGTTGGAGAGTGTCACTATCTGCAGTTTTATACTTGTTGATCGTTGACCTGGTATGACTCTCTTCGCCCTTTCCTCCTTTCTGTTGGTTTCATGCTATGTGCTAGCAGTTCAATCGGATTCCCCCCCCCCCAACACACACAAAAAAAAAAAAAAGAAAAAAAATCATTTTTTTTTTTGTGGTGTGTGTTTCTTCTTTCTTTTGTAATATTTTGAATAATAGTTCAGATAGGAACCCAAATAAGATAGGAAACTATATATTGAATCCCAATAAGATAGGAAACTACATATTTTCACACATATTAAGAAAATATATCAAATGCTGTTTGATTTGTAAACTTTTTTTTTTTTAATGTTTTTCCTGTTGTACCCTTGCACTAATTGGCTTATTGGGAGATGGAATGTATTTTATTGTTTATTATTCCTATTGTTTTTAAATTAATTTTTGTTAATAACAAAGCGTCTTACATAGGGATATATTAGGAGTCTGAGGAAAAAACAACAATCAACAAGTAAACTGAAGTATAATTTGGGACACACGATAAAGGAAAATAAGTCTATCTAAGTGGGATGGAGGGAGTGTAAACATAGCAGTTGTAAGTAAATGTTATTGTTTGAAAATTCCAAATTTTGTATTGTTCTAGCCTTGTTTTTTCCCCTTAATTGTCTTGTCCTTTGAGTTAAAGGTTAAAACAGAAAATGGACTAAGGTCTATTTTTGTTATTCTACACCAGGAAACTAAATTTCCACAAACAAATTTGCAGTACCTAGAGATAGGCTTCTATCATTTATATTCTAGCCTTGTTATATCTACATGTAAGCGTCAACTTGAAGATGAAGATTCTTTGAGAAAATTAGACCTTTCTCTGATAACGTTTAAAGTAGTACAGAATCTTTAAGACTACCTCCATATAAATTTCACAAGCAAATGCATAAATTTATTTAATATTCTTACTGCATAACTCCATATAAATTGTAATTAGGTCAATTGGTGTGTGTGCCATGATTGACTACATAACTTCCAATAGTGGCTCCTACACTGTGATTAGGTCAATCGGGGGTGTGCGTGGGTGTGGGTGTGAGTGTGGGTGTGGGTGTATGTGTGCGCGCGCGCCAGTTTACAGTCCAACATGTCGGTTTCTTTGAGAAGACCTAGAATTATATTGAGGAGAGCAATATTCCCTTACTCCATCAGGCTACATTAGTTCCCAAATTATATTTCATAGTTCCTAAATCTTTAATCTCAAACTCCTTGGCCAACATCTCTTTGGCACTATTTATTTCATCGTTGTTAGTTTTGCACAATGAGAATAACAATCTTTCCATTTTTATTTTATTTTTATTATTAGTTTTTATTTATTTATTTTTTTCAGAAAAATATAATGATCATGGCTTTGAGTATATTGACACTGATGAACTGCGTTCATAAAATTTTTAAATTCAGTTCCTAGTGATTGTTTAAGTTCAGGACATAAATTTAATTCAGCTGCATGAAAAGAACCATGATTGAATTCATTTCACAAGTTCCAAATGGGGCATAAGTTTCATATTAGTCAGTTCATGAAGTTTGTGGAAACCACTAGCGACAAGTCTTACCTTATACCTACCTAAAGTGTTTTCGGTACTGATTACTGAGGCTAAATTTTTCAAAAATTACAATCTCCATCTACCCCTTGTTTTGGAAAAGCCCCAGTTACTGCCATACATTTCAAACCTTTTTAAATCTCAACTACTCTTCCTACGTCATTTTAACTTGTACATCACTTGTGCAATGTCCTGAATTGTCAGCAAAACAGAATGCTATAAGAATTGTAAAAAATAAAGTTAAAAAATGCGCAAATGAATAAGATTGTATTACAATAATCATTAAAATTAATTTTCAATCCTTCTAAAAGAATAAAAATTTTGGAAAACTTTTTAAAACAAAATATGTGATTCAATTTGTGAGATTGCTTTCTTTATCGGATATTATTAATTTCTATTTAGAGGGGGGCCTTTTCTAGTGGTAAAAACCACCCTTTATCAGTATATTTGATCTGAATTTGACTTACCATCCCACATCTACGATCCCCACCTTGTACCAAAATGAATAATAGTAAAATAAAATAATAATAATAATAAAACAAAAAAGAAAAAAAAAAAGAAAAGAAAAAAGAAGGAATTGTAATCCTAACAACTGTAACAGTGTAGTGTATAACTTAGAGATGAGAATTGGGCGAGTCGTGGTAAGTTGTGTTGTATCCGTCCTCTACGTGCGCCCTCAACGTGCTAGGTCTTCGTACCTATTATTCCTGTATACCAAGTTATGTGGATGCAGGTGGATATGGATAGCAGGTTGACGGATATCTCTTCATACTCTCTTTTGTATTTAATGTTTCTTTTTTTAAATTTAATTTTTAACTTGTCCAATGTATTCAAAATTATTAATCTTATTTACATTTTGAATCACCACTTCTTGTTTTTAACCTGAGGTCTTATTCTTACCTCTGGATATTATCTAAAAATAGCACATTTTTATTAGTTTCAATATATAAACGACCAAGTATCATGATGCCCATATCTATAAAAAAAAAAAAAATTAATACTTATATGGTTGTATCGGCCCTACATACCATTTAACCGGATAATACCCATCTTATTCAGTGTGGATATTGAATAAATCAAAATTTTTTCCTGTCCCTAATATAATTGTCCATAATTGAAATTTGATTATTTCAAAGGTGAAAACAAACATTAATCAGAAAGAGAACAATGAAACTATAAAAATGAATTAATTGAAAAAAAAATTCCAGAAATAATGATTTATCCTTATAAACGCTGATTTCAAGCATGATTAAGGAAATTAGCGTAATTGAAGTACTTAAAAGGTCCGTTTGGTTTCCTATTATAATTGGTGATCTCATTTATCCCAGATTTTTTATGCAAGTAACGATTGGAATTTAAATTTGAATTTAAATAGATTTATTAAAATTGCCCCAATTTGCATTGAAAATTGGGATTTCATTTTAAAAATTAGGGGCATTTTAGTAAATCCATTTGAATTCAAATTTGAATTGCAATCATTGCTTGTATAGAAAACTAGGATAATAATTATAATGGGAAACGAAGCGGAGTCAAATTTTCGAAGAGGAAACCCATCCCCCCCCCAAAAAAAAAGCCAAATTAAACACTTTTTTTTTACACGTAAAGTAACACTTAAATAAATTTTTTTGCGCATTAATTACTCAGAATAAATTAAGCAAAGAAAATTTATTGCACGCTAATTGGGAAAATTATGTAATCACAAATTTTTTTTTTTTTTTTTTGGCACGCCAATCACTCATATTGTAAAACTTAAAAAACACATTAATAGAATACCCATTCACCAAAATGTATATTGACTTTAAACTATGGTGTATAAAAAATTGGTGCTTAGCTTGTTAGAAGAATAAGGAAAATGTCATGTAAAATTATTGGCTAATGTCTAAGAAAAAAAGGAAAAATCTGGCAAAACTAGACCCATGGTTTATTTACAAATATAACACTTAGAATCACCTAGTGTAGAGATGGCAACAGCTCGGGTTTGAAATTTTTATACTTCGCCCTACCCTGTCCCACCAATTCAGGTAGGAATTTTACCCCATTTAGTACGCTTTTAATCTTTTTATTCTTTTGTTTAAAATTTTCTAATTTATTTATTCTTGTAATTTAACATGGCAGTAGATCTTGAGCTCGACCCACCCCGTCCCAAGTTAACGCAAACTGGCCTGACCAGTCGACCCTCATGGTGGAAAATTTCCATCTCGTTAGGAGCGAGGCCTTGTTGGTTTTAGACATGTTGGCTTTTTTTTTTTTTTTGTTGGGGGGGGGGGCATCCCTATTTACCCATTTATGTTTTCAAGTCTTCTCCATACTTACTTCAGTAAAAAGACAAGAAAGAAAAACAAAAAGAAAAGGAAAAGAATGAAATGAGGGTTTTTTCCCCTTTGGTTGAAAATTGTGCTATTTCAACCATTACCTTTTTTACATTTTCACAATCAGCGTCTTCCTTACAATTGCACCATCTAAGTTAGAAAAAAACAAACACTTTGAGCAAGAATCTTTTGAGAAAATATATTACAACCTTCTTAAAATAACAAACACTGTATAGATAGTAACTACAATTAGTATAATTCAAAATATGATTTTAGTTTTAAAAAATCTTTATAAATTAAGTATTCGAAATAACTTTAGAAATTGTAAAGTGATTTATGTGCATCAATGGTGTATCTAACAATTGGAGAAAAGAACTGTATTAGACAACTTAGTCTAACAAATAAACAATATAATCCTAAGAAAGTAGCATGATTTAATTAAAAAAATATTAAAGAGGTAACCGTTATGATTAGTATGGTACAATTCGAAAAAATGATTTTAATTTTGAAAAGATCTTTACAAAGTGAGTACCCAAAAAGATTTGGATAATTCGACAATCGTTTACAGGGTGCAATTAGCAATAGAAAATAAATGCAATAGATGACTGTAATTACATGCATCGGGTATGAAACCTTTAAAAATTTTCCTGAACATAATCTCTTATGTTATATTCTAAAAAGTGCGTAACTAATAGAACAATTTTTTAATTTTTTATATTGATTTTTCAATCTTTGCCATTAAACATTAGAAAGCGAATTATGTGAATCATTTGTTGTCTCGGTACTTATGCATATATATTTAATAAATGCATGTTTGCAGATTTCTTAAGAAAATAAAAAATAAAAAACTATTATGGATATGGATTAGGTATAGTGCCTGGCAAATGTAGCCATCCAATAAATTCTTAAAACATTTATGCATATTTACGGTTCCCAAAAAAAAAAAAAGAAAAGAAAAAAACTATGTAAATAGGTATTAGAATAAAAATGGCTGTGGATAAACTTGTTTGATCCTCATTTGAAGCGAAATATGGTCATAGATGTGTCTTATATAGCGCCCATTTGTAAACTCGTTTTAATGATTTTTAATGAGAAATAAGAGAGAATAAGTGGGATTGAATGGTGGAGATTTATACAGTACATGGGGTCCCGTAAAATATGTGGATGTGATTGGTTTGACCAATTTTTATTTAAAAAGGGAATTGATTTGCAAACATAGGCATAAGTGTACATAAATAGGTAGTTGGAGAGAAATAATTTATTAAAAACTGTTATTATGCTTTCTTTGTCATATCATGAATGAGATGATTGCAGCTTTTTCTTGTTCTGTCTGATTGTTGAAAAATAATGTGACTATGATGTTCTATTGTATCAATTGTGTTATCGTCTTACTTTTGTTCCACTGTAGAATGTTGAATTGGAGAACAAGCACAGGAAAGCAGCAGAAGCCAGAAGCCAGGGTGCCTCCAGAACCAAATGCGTGGTGACTGAAGGGTGAAAATTATGAAGCCATTTAATCTTGAAGGCCATGCTCTCTGAGCAAAATGACATTCGATATGCTGTGTGGCAGTGGCATTACTGGAGGATTGAGGAGTTAAGGAAACAGATCGGAAGAGCTCGCTTCTGCAGGAGCAGCTGCTTCAGAAAGGAAAAGGTCCTACTCGTGTAGGTCCTAATCGAGTTTCTAAAGATTCATTCCCAGTTCAACATTGCTCTTTTAGGGGCAACTGGATTATATCATGATCTGGTGTTAAAGATAAGAGCACAGTATAGCCTGCCATTCGCATAAATAAATAAGGAAAAGAAAAAGGGAACATTGTAAAGGCATTTATTCCATAACCTGTATGATAACTATAATAACCAACATTCCCAGTTCTTTTCCTTTGTCAAAAATTAGACATTTTTTGAAGGGAAATGTACTGGATTATGTAGATTGTGATCACAGGAATGTGAGATGTGGAGGTTCTGAATCTGATACAATTGAAATCTTTGAATTGAGTTGCCTTTATTAGCAGCAAGACATATTGGCAAAATAGGATAATCTTCTTTTTATTATATTTTTAGTGCAATGATCAACTTGCTACGATCATGCAATAAGTCAGCTCTCTCAGCAAGATGATAAGGTTGGTGCAAGTGCAGTTCACTGTTCACAAAGCCTTCAGTTCCTTTTGTTCAACTAATTTGTAACTGTACTTTGCGCAGTGGGGAGAAGAGAACATTTTTATTAATCACTGATCTTTTAATCAGCTTGGAAACTTTTTGCAGAAATCTTCTTAGTGATTTGCTAGAACGTCTTCCTTCTGGGCCAGATATTAAATGCGATTTTGGCTCGGATGCTGTTGAATGTAGGCATGCAATTGCCAGGCTGGTAGCGGTTCTCGTTTCATTGTTCACATTGTAAAATGGAAAAAATGATAATCAATATTCATATATGAGGATATCCTAATTCCTACAGTGCTTTGCCCTGCATACTTGAAAGATTGTACCCAGTTGAGAGATCCGTCGTTGAGCTATCCATTGTCTCAGTGATTTTGCAGACTTGCAGTGGTTGGCTTGTTGTCGTGAGCAGTGAGATGGAAGAGGAGCAGCTGAATTCCAGGTCTCTTTTCTGGTAAGCTTTTATCAAGCGGATATACATTGAAATGAAGGTAATAATGAAAATTGTTTCTCCAATATGAGCAAGTATGACAAAAATGAGACTGCTGCCTTGCATTGACTAAGGACTTTGAACTGAGAATTTCTTGCTCTTCTATCAGCCCAACTCATCCTTTTGACTTCTCAAGGAAACCTTTTGCAAGTCATGCCAGCAGTAAGGAAAAGCAAACCCACATGCAGAGGATTTTTGCGGCTGGAAAGGTTCTTTCTACTTCCTAGTGTTGTCCGAACTGGGCCAGTTGGATTTTGTTTGGATATGATTTTTGATTGTGATTGCATCGAACCTCAAATCTCTGATGATGATGCACTCATGGTCATCGGTTCTTTTCAAGTTTCAAAATCTTCTCCTAACAACTATTTTCTAACACCCATAGGTAGCATTTACAGTGCCCTATGACTGCAGGAAACCCATGTGGCTGCCACATGGGACATTGAGTGCTATAACGGCACTATCTACTTCCTTTTTTGAACAAGTAATGCTATTTAGCACCACTGGTGTTTGGCACCATATCAAGGTGGCATTGAATGAGAAGTTAAATCAAATGGGTCATTTATTTATGCATTTAATTTTACATATTATTCAACGCCACATTAGTTGCCACGTAGACTGGTGCCAAGCACCACTGGTGCTACATAGCGTTATTCTTTTTGAACATACGAGGGCTTATCTTTATCTTTATTGGTTAGTATTTAAAAATAGCATGTTTTTCTTTTAGTTTTTATTTAATATATATAAATAAATGGGCAGGTACTTGTACACCATGATATCCATACCCCTTCGGGTATAGAACTTCTAAGGTAGATTATCGACACTAAAATATCTGCCTAGAAGTATTATATGGAAAATGTGAAGCGCGTTTAATGACGGTGGAACACTTGGTATATTGAATGAGAATATGTTACGATTCTCATGTCCATCATTGAAAAACTACTAGCTTTGTATGTGATTTCTTACTCTCTGATTTTTGAGGGTGAGTGCTATCTGAAAAGTTGTAATAGAATAAATGTATGATTGTTTGAGACTTTGTTACGTATACTCTCTCGGTGATGTTGAGTTTGAACTGTATTGATGGATGTTTTATACTGGTATAAAATACATGCTCCTTTCTTTCTTTTTATTTTTTTAAGTACAACATTGCAGCGGCATAAATGTTCATACATAGATGATCTATTGAAAAATTAACAGTACAAACCCTCATACGGGGGAAATACATATTACAAATAAATGTAGAATATACCTTAGATAGGGGAATTGAACTTGAGACTTTTACTTCAGCCTAACCCCTAACAGAACGGGCTAGGTTTCATTGGCAATACATGCTACTTTTTGACTATCACTTTTGCAGTTTCAATAGTGGGTTTTTAATATATTCCGCTGATGTCTTTCCAACTTTAATTATGTACTAGTTTTATAGCCGTGCTTTGTACGGAATAAAATAATTAATAGGAATAAAATGGGTGGTAATTTAAAAAAACTTAATAATCACAATTTTATTGTGTACTACTCAGTCATATACATATTTTACCAATAAAAAAAAACTAAATAATCACAATTTTATTGCGTGCTACTCAGTCATATACATATTTTACCTATAATTTCACTTGGCACAAGGTTAATTAAAATGTCATTCATAGAACAATATTCTTAAGTAATGAAAATGAGAATGAAAAATTTTTTAAAAGCAAAATTAATTTCGTGTAAAGTATGGAAACTAAGAAACTATGAAAAAGAGAGTATACGAAATTTATATAACTCCAGAGTTATCCTATACTTACATTCTGTTAGTTGATGTATATTAGGGTATAGATAATCAGAATGAATTCTTTTTCAGATTCATTCTCCACTACATATTCTTAGAAAAATTATTTTTCGCATTTCCTCGTACATTCTCTAAATCACTATTTCATTAATTTATTCTAAAAAATTTAAGTATACGCCTTCATATTACAAAAGACCTAGGAAAAACAATACTAAAACAAAGGATAAATTTTATATGATTTACCAATAACATTAATTTTTAATCACTTTCCGCTCTAAAAATAATTAAGAAAATTTTTTATTTTTGCTCTAAATCATCATCATCCAATATTTTTTTGTGAAACTATCAAATAATATTACTATTCTCTTCCCTCAACTTAAAATTTTTGTTCTAAAAGAATCACATCAAATATTCTTACTATTATATCCCCTCAACTTAAACTTTTACTAATATATATTTTTCCAAAAAAATAAATTAAGTAATAATGTACTAAACATATAGTCATAGGTTTTATGACTTGTAGTTTATGATATTGAATTAAAGTAAAAGTTTTGATGCTAATTTAATTTTAAATCTTTGAAAATATCTAAAAAACTAATAGAATAAATATAAGAAATACTAATAGATAACAAATATTATATTATTATATATAAAATATAAATATATATATAATTTGATCTATTATTGTAAAATAAAATAATAGCAAAATGCAATAAATGGATAATACTAATGAATTATTATTATCATTATTATTATATTATTATTAATAAAAATAAATAAAATAAAATAAGCATATAAAAGTAGGATAGTTGTTTTGGCAGAAAATCTGCATATGGCAATTATCCTACTTGAATATATATATAAGATAAGATTTTACTTTAATAACGTGTTTGATTGGATCTGTTTTTTATGGAAAATGGCAAATTTTTAGAAAATTTTCCAACTTTATGCATTTGATTGACAAATGAAAATGGACTTTAAATTATATGGTACAACCCTTCTAATTATATTTTTACCTATTCTCTCTGGAAAACAATTCCCATCTCCCATTAAGTAAAATTAGTGCTGCACCCGTGCGTTGCATGAGAGGACCTATTCTAAAATGAATAAGGAAAAATATAATAGAACATGCGAAGGCTTGTCTCAAAGAATGTAGATGATGAAAGTAACGAACAATTCAAATCACCCAAACTGAACTTGTCAAAAAATATTAATGACGGTAATGGAAAAATTTTCAAAAACCTCTAGAAGGTTTTGTAACAAAACTTTCCATATCGTGTGGCGCGTATGGATATACATCACGTGTATATCATCTATGCTATGTGTATTTTACATAGACGTGACATGTATTCATACATACCATGTAAGATGATAGGTCTTGCTATAAAATCTTTGGGGGGTTTTAGAAATGGACTCTACGGTTATGTAGCAAGAATTCAATAAAAAGTGCAGTTGAAATAAAAATAAGAATGTTTGTCACTTAAATTAAAATAAATAATACATATATTAAATTCAAATATAAGAGTCCCGTAAATAAAACACCCTATATAATATAAGCAAATGTGATCCGAGCAAATTATATTATAAGGTAAGATAAATGCAAGAATAGCAACACATGGACAATGACACATTCTCCTTGTTTAACAAACTAAATTTATTAATCACCAAAATGGTCATCATAAACATATAAATCAAAAGCAAACTAAATTTATGCATGATTGCCTAACATCATCAAAATCGTCATCATAAACACGTAAATCAATAGCAAACCAAAATATGAACATAGAAATAAAAAGCCAACATTATTCTGCAAAAGTTTTAACATAGAAATAATGAAAAGCCAACATTATTGTACAAAAGTTTTAACACAGAAATGATAAAAAGCCAACATTTTTTTTATCAAATTCTCTAAATAAAAAGGTCTTAAAGAATAAATCAGGAGCAAGCTTGAACATGAGCATAACGATAAATAAATGAGATATGTTTAAAAATTCAGAAACAACAAATATTGAGGAAGTTTATGAAATCAGAATATAATAGAAATAATCTTTTCTTATACAAAAACAACAACGCAATTTCCTTTATACTAAATTGACGGACATCCATCCATCCTTTGTAAGTATCATTCATCCTAGTTGAATGACTGCAAATAGAAGAAATAAAGCAACAATTGATGTGAATAATTTCCTAACAACATGCAAAAAAAGTGTATAACAATTAAAGTCATGCATAACATCGCAGTCAATGACACATCAATCTGGTTTGACAAACTATTTATGCTCTTTTTTTTAGGATAAAACTAAATTTATGCATGTTAGTAGTAAGTAATGGACAATGACATATCCACCTTGTTTGACAAACTAAATTTATGCATGTTAATAAAAAAAAATACAGCAACTAATGACACTAACAATTGCTAACCAAAAAATAAAAATGTCTACAACCATTAGATTGATTTATTTTATTATGAATCATTAATTATATAACATATTATTTTTTGAGGAGCTATGGTCAAATTTATTTATAAAAGAATCACAAAAACAAAAAAAAATACCATGGCTGGGAATTACTAGTAGCAACCTAAATGAGTTATAGAAAGAGCCAACATCAAGACCATATAGTAATCTCAATACGTGGTGGAAATACATGAGCAACATGAAAAGGAAAATAGGTCCACCTCAATGTAATTCATCTATGAAAAGATTAATCTACATTCACGGTCGAGTTTATTTTGAATTTCTAAAAACTTTCCTTATCAAAAATTCACTTCAACAAAGACCTTGTGAGATCAACTTACAGAAACACTTCGACAGTTATTTGTTCAAGTCCAGAATGATATGCCACTATTCATATTATTCATTTGTTACTTTCATGCATGTAGTTATATTGAAAAAAGCAAAGCAGATGGAAAAATACATAAAAGATAGAAAAAAAGAAGTCTTACTGAAGAACATGGGCAGCCTATTTATTTATGATCTAGTTTGCTTCTTATGGCATGATTTTTTGATTCTTATTCAAGGTGAGGAGGACTTGTGAAGGAAGAAATGTGTCATGCTTATTGATGTGTCACCGTCTCAACCCATCCAATCTGAGATGTATCACACTTCAAGGGTACAAGGTAATAAGTTTAGGGGCCATTGTTGAAGAAGAATGAAGTGACTAAAAAAATTATGAATCCAAATAGATATAGAGTATTTCAAAGACCAGTGTGTTTGTAATTTCAATGAATTGATTTATATAAAAGGGTTTCATCTATATACGAAATAGATACCTTGAATCAAGGAATTATCAAAAATTCAAAATAGGAAAAGATTAATTTTTCCTTACCGAATCGATTTGAAGATAAGGCCCAATGAATGTCTTGATGAAACATAGTGATAAAATTCCATCAATAGTCCAACTCCTTAAGGTCTATAGGGTTTGAAATATTAATAGAAATCTCCCATATAAGGTAATATTAGAACACACTCTGAGAGAAGATTTAGAACGCAATTTATGGCAAAAATAATAATCAAAGAGATACCATGAATATCGCAAGAGGAATAGTGAAAGTTGAGAATGGAAACCTGTAGAAGAACATGGATGAAAGAACATAAGTGTGAAAAAAGAATAAATAAATTTACCAAAAATAAAACAAAACAGAATAAATAATTTGCTAGAAATAAAACCTTCACTGCAGAGGACTGACCACGAGCCTTACTCGCAGAGTAAATGAGCGGGAAAATACAAAGGGCACTTAAGTGCGTTTACATATTAATAGATATTTTCCATGAAATGTGGAAATTATTTTCTTTTCTATCTTTTTGTATCAAACGCACCCTAATTATTTTTAGTGGAGATGATATTAGTTGCTTTTATAGTTATGTAAATGGTCATATGTTCCCAATGGGCAAGTGTTGAAATGCGATGATGTCTAATTTTTTTTTTTTTGTCATCTATCCATCCACCATTTTGGGTGGTATACATATCAATACCTACTCAGGACTCACCATTGAGGATGAGGAATGCCTTAAAGAAGCCAGGTAACAGAACGTTATCTATAGGGGAAGTTTCCTTTACTAAACTATTTCCATACATACATATCTACTCCTCCCCCCCTCTTTTTTTCTAATTTCAAAATATATCTAACATACCATGTTGCATGAATGACAATATATGTTATTCCTTTTTTTCTCTTTTTATTATTTCTCTTTTTTAATAATATTTTTGATGTGTGATGGTGGTTTGACATGTTGTAAGTCTAATATTTTTTTCTCATCTGCCCATCCACTGTTATGAGTGGTATCCATATCAACAGCCGCTCACCATTGAGGATGAAGAATGCCTTAAGAAGCCAAGTAACAAAACATTATTTATAGGGGAAGTTTCATGTTTCCTTTATTTATCTAAACTATTTCTATACATACATATTTACTAACCTTTTTTTTTCTTTTTAAATTTCAAGAATACTATCTAACATACTATGTTATTTAAATGACAAATTATATTATTGCTTTTTTTTATCTTTTTATTATTTTTCTCTTCTAATAGTATATTTTTAAACCCCCATCCCCTACCCACTCCAGCGGTTGGAGTATTTTTTTTTTTATGTTCCTTTTATTTTTCTTTTCCTCCTTTTTCTTTATTTTTCTTTTCTTATTTTCTTTCTTTTTTCTCTTTTCCTTTTTTCTTTTTCATTTTTTCTTTTTACATTCATATAGCAGAAATTGTTAGACGTTTTAATTCATGTAATAAATGATGTTACACTATTTTAAATACAGGTAACATGGTATGTAACACAAATAACATAGATCGTTATACAAATAAGATAGGTCGTTACAAAAATAATATAAATGTTACACACATCAAACATTCTTATGTCCATAACACAAATTGTTACACCAATACATAGATTGTTACCCACATAGCTGACATTGTTACACAATATAGATTGTTTCACACATAAAATAGTTTGTACACAAGTAACAAGCTTTTTTTTTTTTTTTTTTTTTTGAAAGCTCATGTAATAATTCTTGTTATGCACGTAACATAGATTGCTACACTGACAACAGACTTTTTTTTTTCAACTAGCAATAGACCTTATTACACAAATAACATGGCTTACACACGTAACGAAGCATGTAATGCACATAATCTAGATTGTTCACATATATGGCATAACACATATTGTTTAATATGTAACACACCTTGTATAAAAAAAATTGTTTATTACAAGAAAAGAAAAAAAAAGACAAAAATCGTCATCCTTACACGAAAAATGATGATTTAAAATACACGTGACATACATTCATATAAGTCAATAGGTATAGATTTGTAAAGAAATATAAAATAGACTTTTTAATATAAAAATAAGAGTATGAGACTATATATCTAGGACATTTCAAAAAAATAAAAAAAATGAGATCAAGTAATTAAGACAGTAAAATAGTATTATTTCTCATACAAATTTTTTACTTTTCCAAATTTCAAATGTGGTGACGATAGCAATAGGACTGGACCACGCTCACCGAGACCGAGAGACGGAGATAAGGCGTTGCAAACCTAACGCGGAAGCTAGCGCTCAACAGTGCGCCGACATCTCACGTGCTAAATCACCCGTGTGACCAACGCGACCCAGCTTTGCTGACGAAATCTTCTTTAAATTAATTAGTATTAATTAATTAATGAGTACTATTTTTTTTAAAACTATTAAACACCATTATATTTTAACTTTTTTAACACCTATTTTCATTTAAGAGATCGGAAGAGCACACGTCCCAACTTTTGCGTTCATTTGTATTGTTATCTTAACTTTTAAATCTAGCCTAACAAGTCCTCAACCTCAAACAAAATTTGCACTTTCCAACAAATGCAAATATTGAATTAGGGTAAATTTTGCATAAGGTTCTTGACCTTTGTAACATGTAACAATTTCATCTTTAATTTTTTTTTTCAACTTTAAAGTTTTTAACCTCTTAAAATTCTCACAAAAGGTCTCTACTAATGGAACTTTTTCATTTTGGTAGTTAAAGGCAAAGAAAATGACATTTTTACCCATCAGAGTAAATAAAAAGAACAAACGATTCATTTTTTATTCCTTCGTTTTACATCCTAATCTTTGGTAATAATTTTGATGACCAAAATCAAGAAATAAATAGTGACAATAAAAGATTCTAGTATTCTCTTGAACTTGAATTTTTGAATAAATCTTCATTGACAACAATGACTAAGACGAGTGCAGCAGATGATTTTGGTGAATTTTCAAAAAAACAACGTTTCTCTAGTACACAACTTGATTGCTTGTGATGATGTAATTGTAAGATAACATGTAATTGGCAGATGCGTTAATGAAACACGTGAGAATTCTTATAGTCTCTCAAGTTGGTGGCTTGGTGCCATGATGATATTAAATTTTTTTTTAAATATTTCTATTTTTTATTTAATGGGAGAGGTAAAAGGGGCCTTTTTTTTAACATTCAAAGAAGACAGATTCTATTCACAGGGATCTTCTATGGGCATTTTTGAAAAGTCAAAGACTCTAGAGGTTAAAAAAGTTAGAGATTAAATTACTGCATTTTGCAAATATTAGAGACCATTTTGTGAAATTTACCCATTTAATTATTAAAATGTTGGGCTTTGTTTGGCCATGTGGGCATACTAAAAAAAAGATATATTTGCATTGTTCAGTCCCAGTATCTCGCAATACGTTTGGCAGAATTATCTACTATACATATACATGACAGGATATCACTAGATCACTCATATGTAGGTTGTTCGATGACCTCTCACTACATGTATGTCTGACAAGGATCATTTTTTCACGTTTGACGAGGATCATTTTTGGAAAAGTGACGTATGCATATAATGATAAAATTTTAAATTAAATTCCATATAATCGTTTTGTCATTATACATATATTATGTTTTTTTTTTTTTTTTACATTTAAGTGAGACAAATTTCATATTGAATATTAATTATAATATGATTACATTTAAATAGTTACCAAATGGACAATAACATTTTATTATTATTTTTTTTGGGAAAGGAAATAACATTTTATCAATTAAATATATGCATTTTAATGAAAGTGTAAATTTCCCAAAAGTTGGGAACTTATTCATATAGATTTAAAGGTTAGAGATAAAAGTGTAAATGAATACAAAGACTGGAGACTTTTACTACAAATTATCCTTTCATTTATTTATTCTCTCCGTCCCATAAATATATTCCAGTAGTTATTTTTACGCAAATTAAGAAACGATAATTAATGATGGTAAACACATTAATTAGAGATAATGTATAAAAATAAAAAATTAAATATATGTTTAATATAGCGAGTGAATTATTTTATCGTCGAGACGAAAATAGTATGCCAGATTTTTTTGGTTTGGGGGGGGGGAGAAGTGGCACTTTTTATTTATTTTTTAGTTTATTAAAATTAAAATGAAAATTGAAAAATCAGCGCAGGACCCCATTAATCAATCAACAAAAATTGCCCCCAATCTCAATCTGCACGTATTTCCTTAATCTACACTGGTAGACATTAACGTACACGCATACTATATATATAGAAAGAGAGAAGAAAAAAGAGAGAAGACGGAATCCAACTATCTGTATTTCGTTGATGTAGAGAGAGAAACTGAACATCTGAAGCAAAATATCGGACTGGGCTTGTTATTTTCGCAAAATCTTCTCCAGGTATTTTCTCAGTTTCATTTTCTGATTTTTTTTTTTTTTTTGGTTTCCGATTATATTTTTGAGTGAATTTATCTGCTCTGTTTTCGTTATTTTTGCGGTTTTTTTTTGTAAATTTAATTAGTTAAAAAAATTAATTTTGGTGGAAATAATTAATTAATGATTATATTTGCGCATTTGTTGTGTTTATTATTGTTATATTTATTAATTCTGTGCAGGTATTTATGTGATTGAAATCACTCTGGATATTGATGCTTGATCGGTGTTGGATAGTTGGCGATGACCAGGCACAAGGAGCGAACACTCGACAACCTCTACAATGTGACTCCCGCTTTGTCTAAGCCTGAAGTATGCGATTTCTTGTCCCTCTTTCTCCTTTTACCTTTTGCCAATTGAATTAGGGCTCACTTAATTGGGCAATTTGCTTTCATTTCTCTTTTGATCTGTTTCCCTTCAGTTCATCGTCAATTTGCTTTAGGTTTTACTTTAAGTTCTGATTTTATTAGATTTTTTTGTTAAATTGTCTAAGTTATCCGATTAATTTTTTTTTCTTTTTCTTCTTCCTGTTAATTTCTCTTCGTCCTACACTTCTCTGGAACTTGGAATTGTTTCCTTTGTGAAGCAACTTCTCTTTCTGTGGGTGTTTGCGTGTGAGTGAAACATAAAGCCCTTGGAGTCAACACTATATGGCAGATTAACTTTTTTGTTGACAACATTTATAAGACGATACCAAAAGAGATTCAAATGACCTGTGTTGCATCGTAGTTTTTATGCGTTAATCTCCTGTCATATGACTTGAGAGTTGAGACATCAATAGAATGCCTTCACTGACTGATCTTTACTTGCTTGTAGATCACTCCAGTTTTAAGTGGTACCTGTAGGATGCAAGGCCCGGTTGATGAATCAGATTATGACTTGCTGTCAGATATGGTGAGATAGATATCCGGGTAATTACATGCGGTTGTTTCTTAATCTTACATCTCTCTCCTTTTCCCTCAAACTAGAAGTTGCTTAATATTTATTGGTAGTGATGGTAAAAAGCGGGATTTTAGCTGTGACATCTGAAAAAAAAAAAAGTAATTGTTACAGCTTTTTCAACCACCCCCCCCCAACAAAAAAATAAATAAGGGGAAAAAAGGAAGGAAGTTGTAATGGCTCAGTTTAATTAGTGCTTTTACCTGCGTGGTTCAGTCAATTCCAATAATAGGAACAAAATCTTTCTTAAAGATTTCTTCAAAATTTTCGAACTCCCAAAGCATATAGGAATCTGGGAAATTAGACAAAAAGGACTAATATGGTTTATCCAAGTTATCTCTTAATGTTCCACTTCTCTTTTGAAGGTGGTTTCATCTTGTATCTTTAGTCATTTCCGTTTTAAATTAGTTTCTCTTAAAACTTGACATAGAGACATGCTCCATATTATTTGGACTTGATGAATTGAATAAATGCATTTCGCAGAACTCCCGTTTCTTTTAGCTTTCGCTTGGACTTTTCTCTCTTCCCTTTCTATCGACCTCCTCTTTTCCACTTTCTACCTCTCTTTCCCTATTATTTTTTATAGCCGTGCTATGTCCTGCATAGACATCAAGAACATGGCAAAAATCAGAGTTTTCCCTCTTAACCTACTGTTTCCGATCTCTCTGCTCAAGCCTGGCTAAAAAGCATTCATGTTGTAGTACATCTTTTTCCTGCTGCTCAAGTCTGGATTCAATAGGCAAAAGATTTAGTTTTCAATATTTGAATACTTATACTTACTGTCACCTTTCTTTTTGGTATTTACTTTTTCTTATTTGGTTAGGTGGTATCTCAATTTGATAAGGATATCAATAGTTGTTCTGATAGAAGTCAAAAGGCCATCGTAAGGGAAAAGTCTGGGACGTGTAACGTTTGCTCTGCACCTTGCTCATCCTGTTTGCATAATTATCAGGTCATGATGGTTAGGAAGTCTGACAATTTTTCGGGAGAAACCTGCACAGATAACGCTGCAATGGAACCTGGCAGACAATTTGAAATAGGGCAGCACAGTGAGACCAGCAATGTGGTAGGAATAAATTCAACTTCTGATTCTTTCTCTGAAAATGTGGTAGGTACAACACCCCTGAAAACTTCTGATGCGTCTAAAGATGCTGTGATGCTTTCAAAGTATGAGGAGGTGAAATTTCAAGAAGGACATGGTGATAATTTGTCATCTACAAGTGCAGCTAACGAAGCAAAAGTGTTTCCATGTGGTGTTCAAAATGGAGATGGGACAAATCTACGCATTTGCTTTACATCCCCTTCCAGTCCAGTTGAGGAAGGTGAGTGTCCACTCATTTATCAGTCTTCATCTCAGAACATAGATAAAGGCGATGTTGAAGATGGTGTGGTACAGACTAGTGGGCAGAGCAAAATTAATGGAGAATTAGCTTGCAAGGTGCCTCCTAGTAGCTCACTAACTGGTACATCTTCTCAAAATTTAAGCCTAGTGGAGATTCCCCTAAAAAGAGCTGTCAATTCATCTGAATCTATGAAAGTAGACAACCCTCTTTTACAAGATTCCAATGGAAAAACTGTAGCTGAGAACGCAAATTTGATGGACTTGGAAGAAGATTTGCATCGTCTTCCTCAGGGGAAACAGTTAGAGTGCTCACGTGATCCTTTAAATTCAAGGTTGATGGCCGATCTGTCATATCTGATGTTTGTGATGATGCACCCAATGGTGCTCCTGATTCCATCAAGAGGGATGAAGATATGGAAGTGGAAGTCCGTCAAGTAGATGAGAACGTTGACTCTGATCTGGAAGAACATGATGTAAGTAAGAACGTTTCTTTTTCCCCCTTATAGTAAAAGATTGGAATGTTTCTTTTTGATTCTAGTACAAGATTTGATTTCTTAATTCTTTTTACATTCTAGTAAGATAGAGTTATAGGGTGTGCGATCTTCGCTTGTCTTTTGTCCCTTTTTCTCTATTTAATGGGTTCTCTAGATTCTCATTTGATGCATACACACATCTGATAAGCATAAATCCTGTTTGAAGTACATAAACTGATAGTGGCTCTGGTTCCTTAAAAACAATCTAGAATGTAGTATCACATACAACAAGCGGCATCTGTCTTTTATCAAAGTTTACAGTGATCCTAGATTTTATATTAATTTTACTTCTTTCCCCCCATGCCAGAATTGTTTTAGATTTGTGAATTCGGTTATAGATCTATATAGAGACAAGTGCTTGAACAAGCGTCTTAACTAGATAAACAGTCCTTTCATTAAAGGCACAGACAAGCAGGATGAACTAGTAAACTGGGCTTGGAGAACTACCTTATTGGATTCCATATCTTCCTTCCTCTCCCAACCAAACATTTTCCTTTTCTCTTTTTGGTGGCCAATTTTCTGTAGTTTTTATTAGCTTGCTGCTTTTCTTTAGTTCAGGTTTTCTCTCAATTGTAATTTTTTTATCGATCCAATGCTGATTGAAGTCTTTGGTTGGAAATAGGTCAAAGTTTGCGATATCTGTGGGGATGCAGGTCGTGACGATTTGCTTGCTATCTGTTCTCGGTGCATTGATGGGGCAGAACATACGTGAGCGTTAAATCCTTATTATTGCCCGTGCAGTTTGATTCCGTATGTCTGCATTGTACAGCTATGTTAACCCTTTTTCTGTTTTGCCTTCAGTTACTGCATGCGGGAAATGGCGACTAAACTCCCTGAAGGCAACTGGCTTTGTGAAGAATGCAAGAACGAGGAGCAAATGACTAATCAGAGGCAAGATAAGGGTGGAAGGACGGAAGGGAATGAAACAAACACTGCCAGTGGTCAAGCAAGTAGTGAAAATATCAACGGTAGCGATGTTGAGGGTAACAGAACAAATGTTTTTTCAAATACGAAATCATGCGGCAAACGGCAAAGAGACGATAATGAAGTTTCTTCTGTTGTGAAGAAGCCGTCCGTTGAATCAATCATGGGGTCGCCAAGAAACTCCAATTCTAGCAAAGGAGCTTCTCTTTCACGTGGGAGTTCATTTAAGAACTTGGATAGAGGGATAATGCAACCATCTAATCAGTCTTCTTCTGCCACACTTCCAGTTACTGACACTCTGGAATCTGCTAGCACTGATCTGGACCCCCGAATTCAGGCACCTCGAGGTTACATTGTCTGATATTCTTTATTGTTCTGTCACCAACTCATAAATATTACTTAATGATTCTTGTTTTAATATTGTTTTTCCCCAAGTTACTATGAGCTGCTCCTCCAAGTTCAGTTTACTTTGATTTCCACTGTGCTGTTAATAAAGAGTAACTTAGCTGAATCTTGCAGGTATATTTTCGAAGTCACACTCATTTAATTCTCTGAATTCAAAGCCAAAGGTAAAGCTTGTAGATCAAGTTTCTCTTCAGAGGCTTAAATCAATAAGAGAACCTGCCTCTTCTCAGATGAAGGAGGGTGCAGTCAAATCTATGGGAAAATCTATGTCCTTCAAATCTACAAGTTCAGGCCGCGCTGAATCAAAAGTAAAGATGATATCTCCTAGACTGAGCCATAGCCAGGATGCAAAACATAGAAAAGAAAGAAGCTTATTTGAAAGAAGGAGCTCTTTCAAATCAGAACGTCCATCGGTTAATTCAATGGCTAAGCCTACTGTTTCTACTATAAATAATGACAAGAAACTAGGATCTCTTGCTGAATCTTCTTCATTCTCTAACCGCCGAGAAACAAAGGCTGCGCAATCTGACAATAAATCGATGGGGTTATCAAAAGCACCCAGTCTTGCAGCGCGAAGGAATTCAGTTTTGCCTTCTTCTCTAGGTATAGCTCAATCCATGTCATACGTTATCCGTTCATATTGTTATTTCGTATTTTATGTTGCTTCAAATGCTTTCAAATTCATGTGACTAGGTGAATTTAAGAGACCCTCATCATATACTCGTAGTACAAGTGGAGTTTCGTCTACCAGCACAGTTAACAATAACGAACAGAAACTTAACCAGACAGTCTCGAAGGAGGATTCCTTGTCATTTGTTGGTGCAGCTGAGAGACAACCTAGTAATGCTAATGAAGGACTAGATGATGGATTATTTCAGTCAAAGGAAGCAACTAATTCTCGTGAACAGATGAGAGATCAGTCTGGCAATCGCTCATGGACTAATGGCGTAAGGGTTATTTTCTGTCAAAAATGTAAAGAATTTGGACATTTGCCACAATCCTGTACAGATGACGTCGCTGGAGCTCCTGCTAGTGGACCAACTGCAAAATTTATGAGGGGTGAAAATGATAACCTAAAAGTGGCTATTGAGGCTGCTATGCTTAAAAAGCCAGGAGTTCGCCGGAAGAATAGGGCTGGGAGCCAATCTGATGAGTCATCTGTTTCAAGCATGAATTCTGAAATATCAAGTTCGGGTGGGAAGAGAAATGTGTCCTCTACTGCAGAGGTGCTCGAAAGGCATACAGTACGCAGTGGCTTGATTCCTGACTCTCTTAAGCAAGAAACTTGTGACATGTTGGAGTCCACGATGCTTCCTGTTGAGGGCCTATCCTCAAGAGTAGTAGAGTCAGCACCAAACGTGCTTTTAGATGGGAAGTCTTCCATTGGTGGGATATCCGCTTGTCACTCAGCAGCAGCTCCTATTTTATTGAAATCTTTGGCTATTCCTGAGCATGAGTACATATGGCAGTATGATATCTTCTTCCCACCAAAACTATGTCTCGATTCTTGATCATTATTTCTTTGAGGTTTTTCTGGACTTGATTTGAGTGTTCTTTCATCCTCAAAATTGGCCGCACTCACTTGTTTGCCCTGAATGCAGAGGAAGCTTTGAGGTTTTAAGAAGTGGTAAGGTCCTCGACTTACGGGAAGGCATCCAAGCCCATTTGTCAACGTGTGCGTCACCTAAAGTTGTTGAAGCTGCAAACAAGTTCAACAACAAAATCACCCTAAATGAAGTGCCTCGTTTAAGCACATGGCCTGTACAGTTTCAGGAATTTGGTGTTAGAGAAGATAACATAGCACTCTTCTTTTTTGCCAGAGATCGTGATTGGTAATTTTTTTTTTTCATTCTTTATGCTATTATATTGATGTGTCTGGTATTATATTTGCAGCTTATTGTTTTTTTCTCAAATTTTATTTCTCTGTTGCCATTGCTACAGCTATGAGAAGAGCTACAAAGTTTTGTTGGACAGAATGATGAAGAATGACCTTGCTCTAAAGGCGAATCTTAATGGTGTCGAACTCTTGATATTTCCATCTAACCAGCTTCCTGAGAAATCTCAGCGTAAGCAAACTATAGAATTATTTCTTGTAAAGAAATTTTTTAATCTAAGAATTTGCTGTGTCTATCATTTGATGATGCATATGGTGAACTATAGAGGATATTGTGTTGCATGCTCTTGAAAATTGACTTCTATGAGTAAATATGCAATGCGTTGTAGGGACTTGGCTTACTGAAAACTTCTAGTTATGATACTAAATAAATTTATAGCTAATTGGTAAAATTGAGTAGCCATGCTGGTAAGACCTTAATATCACATGCATGGCAGCTAGCCTGTTGTGGGACTCCGTTTGATATCAAACAGAAGGCGACATTGATATGTGTTGCTTAAAATGTCCTGATTGAGGCCCTGTCAGCGTGAGGCGAACAATAAATCAAAGCTTTGATGTGAGACATTTTTAAAGGCGGGGCCCCCAGTTGAATGAGGCACAGGCCTAAAGGCTTGCGAGCCATGCCCTGCTTCTCCAAATTTATTTTCTTTAAATAACTCTTTACAATTCTTTGGCGGAAGGTGAGGCTTACCCTCTCCTTAAGAAGAAATGATCCTGGTACCCGATTACACCTTGTGCTTCTGTTCGGACCTCACTTAACACAATGGTTTCACTTAACACAGACAGTAATTTGTTTTCTCAATCTGTGTCCCTCTCTTTTTCGCCATCTCCTCTCTCTCCCCCAATCTTTTTTTCCCAGTCGATCTTTTCTTATTTATTTGTTTAGCAAAAATGCGTTCAAGCATTATTTGGTAAAAAATGATCTGCTTCAAGGATCTTTAGCTGGTTTCTCTATCTTGTACTCTGATTTAAAGCAAGATAATTAAGTTGCTAGTCATATTCTATGAGAACTCCCTATTTGAAAGCAACCGTACAATTCTCGTTATCATTGACATGCAGGTTGGAATATGTTATTTTTTTTATGGGGAGTGTTCAGAGGAAAAAGAGAGAATTGCTCAGATGTGCCTGAACACTCAAAGCAGTTTTGTACACCTCAAAATATTCCTGCAGCCATAATGTCCTTGCCTGAGAACAGATGCTCAGTTGGACCTACAGCCAAAGATTTGTCAGCACATGCCGATGTCGTTGCTGCCCCGGATGTGTCTGCTTCGGAAAAATTACGAAGTTTGTTCTCATCTGAAGCTGTAAATGGAGATTTTGGTACCAACGTTTCTTCTGTGGATGAGAGACTAAGCACCATTTCCCCATCTACCTTACCAAGTACAAGTGCAGAAATGTGCTATGAAACAAGTGGCGCTTGCCCGGTATGACCATTCATTTTGCATGTCTGTATTTATAATCTTGTTCTTCTCTCTCCTCAACTCCAACTCGGCCCCTCTCTGGGGGGAGGGGGGATTTAAAAAAAAAAAAAATGGAAATTGTGTGTTCCTAGATTGATGCTTATTTCATCTCAGTTACATTTTTGAGTTCTATCTATTTTTACTCTCGGTGCAGTCCACCACTCTCAGTGAGATCCTGTAGTTTTAGCATCTTGCAAATTTGGGATTTCAATGTCATGTGATTCAGTGGCTTGTTTCTCTATGAATCAGAGCTCCTGGTAGAACTTTTAAGACATTTTTATTTTTTAGGTTTGCTTGTCTCGCTACAGTTTGAGCCTTCTGCATGCGCATAGAGTGAGTGTACTGCCAGTGTTTTGATCAAATGTGGATTACTATGTGCACTTCTGAACATTATTGCCATGTCATCATTTTCATCAGATGAGTCTGAAGTCAAGGCTAACATTGAGTCCAGGGAAATTGACATATTATGTAGCTATGTAGTCATTTAGTTAAACAAGATGAGATCAGGTCATTGATGATGAAGATGGGTTTTCTTGACCTTTCTCCTATGCTTTCTTTCTTTCTCCTATGCTTTCTTTCTCACGCATGCGTTTTGAGTTTCCCACTTGTGGTCCATTTTGTTGTAAAAATTAACATCTTACAGTGGCGCCATATGTTGAGAGCAGATGCTATCCTGAATGGAAGATCTTCTCTAACCAATGCTAGGACATCATTTCATATTCCCAGCTTAGTTATGTTGTGTCTCTTTTCAGCATACGCACATTGTCTGACTTGATGCACGTGTATAAAAACTACTATAGTTAGGATTTCCACCCCCCGGGCCTGTGGGGGCCTTTTTTTCTAATATTTTGCTGCTGTGACTCTTGATCTTTCTATAGTTTGATTTCTGGGAAGACGTTATTCTGCTCGACACCATTATTATAGCAATTTGATATCCACTTAATTCTTTTTGCCCTGTAGGGAGGAGATACTATTTCTATCTTCACACCTGAGGCGGAATCTCAGGCCTCCGACCAGATTAGGGGAGATGTTGATAAAAAACTAATGCAGTTGGATGCTGTATTTGATAGACGACAGCTACCACACTATATCAATAAAGATCCCGCCGCTACAAAGTTGATGGCTTCTGGCGGCAGCATTAGTGCAGGGATTATATTGGATCAGATGAACAGCACTAGAGATCAACCAGATTTCAGAATCAATTCTGATAAAGAAGCTTCTTCGGAACACACAGATTTTGAGATTAAGGCGGATAACAGATGGCCTTTCAACCATAATGAACATCTACATGATGAGTCTAAATATGCAGGATCAGAAACTGTTTATACTGGAGATCGGAAGAGCGTCGTGTAGGGACAATAGTGCGGATGTGGTTGTGATTGATAAAGTAAGAGTAGACAAATGAAAGAATACTGGTTTTGGTGACTTGGCTTAATGTAACAATCAAAATAGTTTTTATATTGATGGTTTTGCATCTCAGTAATTAAAATGCATCTATTCTTTCTTGTGTTTACAGGAGAGTGGATCAGATGAAAGTTCCGAAGAGGGTGTCATCCCGGAGCAAAGTGGAAATCAAGAAAGGTACTTCTTCCCCGTCCATCCCCATCGTGTGAATGGTATGGGTTTCATTAACAACTCCATGCCCTGGAAAATGTATGTCAAAGCAGAGGAAGAACTCCAAGACAAAGTGCCGGATCTTGAGCTTGCACTCGGGGTAGAAAGAAAACGACTGCCTCATGGAATTCCACCCTTTCTAGTTGGGAAAGTGGAGAAGGCTGCTGCGAATAAGGCAGAGGACGATGCATCAGCATCTCTCTCCCTCTCTCTTTCTTTCCCGTTGTGATGTAAATTTATAGTTACCTGAGGGTGTATGGTAGTATAATATCGAAATGTTCTCTCTCTAGGTTCTGCTATCTAGTATGTCAAATAAGCAGAGTCTGTTGTTTTGTTAGGTTCTGCCCGGCCACCTTCTCTTTAGGACTAAAATGGCTGTTTGTATATATAGGGTATTGACAGCCGGAACAGCTCCTTGCTGCGAGAAACTTAGATATAGTGTTCGACTTTTGCAGTGATCTTTGTTTTACCTTTTTTTTCCATTTTTTATATTATATTTTTTTCTTTAAATCTAGGGAAGTGTGTGAATAATTTGCAGCTAAGAAATATACAAAATAATTTTGCTTTGTCTTTTTATCTGGTTTCCCTTTCTTTTTATTATCGCATGTAAGAAAACTGGCTGCCGTACATATCTTGCAATATGTCTTGAAGGTGGATCGTATATGATAATATTATTATGTACTTACTTCCATTGGTTCCAACCTGTATTGTAGACAGGCTTATGGGCGTGCAAAAAATATTGAAGGCTCATGAGCTGATTGGGTTCAATATGGCTCCGCTTGTACTGAGCACGGCACTGAGCCAATTTGAGCCTGACTTTGGGGCAACAAATGCGCCATTTGCTCGTGGGTCAACAATTTGGACTCGCACGTGAATGAGTGACAGAGCGAGCCAGGTTTGGAAGTACGGTTCGTTGCCCCTAGCTTTTGATTTTTTTTTTTTTTAAAAACATAAATTATAAATTGCTTGTGTGGGGTCAAGACCGGTGCCCAAACACAGCCCCCATATATAATATAATTTGGATAAAAATGTCTCTTTAATTTTTTTTTTTTTTTGTCTTGATATTTTCTCTAATTTACAACTCTTACCATCACATTTCTCACCCACCAAACTCTAGCCGCCGCCATCTCCCTACAGCCTCCGGCCACGATCTCCGACAAATATCTCCGATTCCCTTTCCTCCTTTTGAGAATTTGCAACACCCATGGGGCCACATGGATGCTGAAATCCCATGGGTGGCATTGTGTAGGGCCGCCCGTGGGAACTTGCAATGGTGGCGGTGGTTTGAAGTTTTGCCGCCGCCAGTCTCTAGTGGCGGCAAGGTTGGGAGTTAGTTTTGGATCAGGGTTTGGTGTTAAAATTGGAATTGTAAATTTGATGATGAAGAAATGTAAAATTGACATTTTACTACTAAAAATAACCGTTTTTTTTCAAGCTATAAGAAGGGACTATTTTTGTCCTTGACATGCTAAATTTGACCCTTTTTTTGTTTTGAAAAGATGAGTTGGGAGGTGGTCTAAAGTTCATGTAGTACACTTAACACCTTTATGATGTATAAAGAATCTTTTGGATACTGGATACATCATGCAAGTTCATATGAAAAAGTCAAATTCTTGGTAGTAGTTGTATCTTGGAATGATATTTAAATTAAAGCCTTAATTGTACTTCTTGATTAATACTGTTTTTAGTGTAAGATTTAACTTGCACGTAGGGAAGTAGCGTAGGGATGGGTCTTGGATCCGGACTCACGTAGGCAAAGTCCAAAAGTTTGATACTTAATATCCAATAAAAGAAATTTGTAATTTGTAATAATATAAAAAGAAAGGCAGATATATGCCATTCATTTATTTTTTTCCCTTAGCTATACAACTTCTAATGAGAAAGAACATATTTTTCCCATCTCCAAAAAATTAAGATCAAATAACTAAATATGACTTGACCGTAGGAATAGAGATAATCAAATTCAAATACCTTATGTTCTCAAAATAAAATTTTGCACTGAGAGACAAACATCTCTTATATTGAATTTGATCAAGCGCCTAACGTTTGATGTCATTACGATATGAGACGTGATTAATGTACTCATATTAGCAGCTAGTATTATGTCAAATCACTATTTAGTGTTGTTGCATCCTCAAAAGTGCATGGAACATGTCATATAGAGCCAAAATGAACCTAAACAGCGAGGTGGAAAGAGGCAAATGAAACTTCTTGAATGCTGCAGGGACGAAATTAAACTACTAAGAACTAGTTTATCACCTATAATAATCCAAAAGAAGGTCAGATATACATTATTCTATATAAAATTATGATTACAAATCATAATAGGTCAATTGTTGTATTCGTTGGGTACAGACCTCAGGATGTAAACTATTAAGGCTATGCATTAATCCAAGTTCAAAAAAATTATTGGATGAAGAAGGTTTTACGCTGATGACGTTGCTATCCTCATATAGAGGGAAAACTTCATTCCATATGAAAGTGCACTCACTCTTCTCTTAATTGAATATTCCCTTACTGCCTACAAGGCATTTTTCAGAACTTAAAAAGAAACTATCGATTTTTGGTATGCGCAAGAAATAGGCCAATTCGGCGGCTTTCTTATATTTGCAACTGTAGCTGTGGCTTATATAGGTGAATCTATGGAGGGCCATCATTGCTATGTAGGCTTTTGTTTACCAAGGGTTTGAATCCCTCTCTTTCCACGAGGACTTTGAGGATTTTAATTGATTATTTGAGAAATCTAAGTCCTGCATCCTACGTAAAGATGACAATTCTAGAGGCAACTCAACCAATTTATTCTCTGCTACCTTAACAGATATGAAAGAACTAATCTCACCCAAACTAGGATAACGGATTTTTAGGAAAGGAATCCGGATATATACACGTGTCTTGGAAAAAATTCATATATTTTCCAACAAAAATTTACTATAGATTTTTTTGGGCATAGCATATAATGATGCACCCAACATTACGTACACATGCACCTTCTGTTACATACACACATAAAAGACACTATTTTTCACGCTCTCTTTTTCAGGAAATAACTTCTGTAAGTAAAACAAATGATACATATACAAAATAAGGAACATCTACCATCATCTATCCAGAAATATTTTGGAATATCTTCTACTTTGTTTGCTTCTGCCTTTCCCTCACTCTTCCTTGCTACTTCAACACATACGCCGTCTGCCTTTTTGTAATGAAAACCAATAAGTTATAATTAGAAGGTTTGTCAATCAAGATCAACTCCTTCAATGTGTCAAAGGATACAATTTCCCATACACGTTCACTGTCCAGAGAAATGAAAATCAATGTCAAATAAACTACACGTTGGGACAGCTGCAACCCTTAGCTTGCACTAGTGCTTCTTCCAAAATTGTGGTTCTCGTTTGAACATAACATTTGTCACATTAATATTTCAACTCGGGGTGCAATTGAAGGCAGCATCTTTCGTTTCTTCTCTGGTACCTACCGAGGGTGGAAGTTCATGAGTTTAGATTCCAGTTTCTGAATTTTAAGAAAAGCTTAATCATCTTCTCACTATTATTACAGGGCTGGAAAATTTTGCATGATTTGTTGCCAACCTATTGAAAGCTTTGTTCATTTTACCAATAATGCAATTATCTCAATAAATTTTTTATTGTATTTTACCACAATTTTCTATTTACATAATCTATTATAATATAAATCAAAAGTAATCTAGACCTCGGTTTTCCGCCTGTGACGATTGATGTCATTATGAAATTATGACTTATTACTAGCATTATATAGTCCCGCCTATGACTGTTGATGTCATTATGACATTATGACTTATTAACAGCATTATATATTCTTGCCTACGACTGCTGATGTCGTTATGACATTGGGCTGACTTGTTATGCGTAATTTGAATTCGAAACCTAACTTTAATTTATGGATAGAGTTAGATTCTTCTTAAATTATTGACTCATTTATCTATTTATAGTAAATAGATAAATATCAGCATTGTTATCTCCTTTCTCTTTCTGTCTTTCATTATATATTCCCTACAAAGTTTGCATTTTTTTTTAATGCATACGTCATGCTTAAAGTTTTAGAGGTGTAATGTATGATTTTGGTTCCTCTGAAATAATAATAATTTGAATTCACAATATTGGTGTGATATATTGGAGCTTTCCCAGTTTTTAATAATATAATACTGGATTTGTCTCTTTTTCCCAATATTTATTAATGTTGTTTTTACAAATATTCTTTTTTTTGTTTATTATTCATTGGGTACAATTCATTATAATTACTATATGTCTGTCGATTCATTACTTATATTACGATTAGGTTTACAACATCTCATATGTTTTGTATTATTCATAGTAGTATCTTATCTTTTGTATTTAAATAAGTTAATAATTACATTGTATTATATGTTTATATATTTTCTCAAATAGTTTTAATTTAATCGTTCAACAGTTTTTACTTCAATTATATTGATCATTTTAAAACAATTGATCAATATTTGTATTTGGATACAATGCTCTCTTTGATTAACGTGTTGTTGTATTAGCAATAACAAATGCAAAAGTTTGATTACATATTCTACACATTAACATAGGGTAAAATAATGCAATCAAAGGACGGTCATTCTTACCTTTGTTGTCGGCTATTTAGCTTCAAACTTGAATTTGTTGTCACGAAGAACAAATCTCCCAATTCAGAAATCTCACATCATCTAACAACCTTTTGTTGCCTCAAACTTCGCTTCAGTTCACATAGAATTTGGCAAATCAGGGGAACAATTAAAATACGCACCCTCAAGTCTCAGTCGAAGATTTTAACACAAGACTCAAACCAAATCAAAATGTTACCTTAAATAATTTAATGTTAATAGGGTTAACTCTGACCATATATGCCCCCCTGCTGAACAATGTAGAGGTTGATGAAAATAATTTTATACTATAATCCAATGGTCTTGCAGCCTCATATGATGCTTACAATAAAAAAAGCAAAATCAGTGTGTACAAAAATAAATAATTTATACTTGATATCTTTTAGCAAAGTATAAATATTAAAATAATAGTAATGCAAACATACACCACCAAGAAGAATGCACTACCACACAAATCCATGATTGCTGTCGGAAGAATACACCAAATTAATCCAAATAGTTACCGTCCCTTCCTATTTCATGCAAAACTATATGTTTAGTGATGAACATTCAGACATTTTCAAGCCAAGACTTCCGCATTTTCACTCTAAAAAAAAATAGCCAAATGTGATTGATTTCTTCATGCATGCATCACTTGTAACTTGATCCTGAATCAAATAAAGTTTTCACAGTTATTATACACAGATCTTTCAATAACTCATATGAACACTGAACACACACAGGGGATTTGGACGACGAAGTTCCTGTCACCCGTGAAATGCTCTCTATTGTGAAATCAACAAAAGAATAAATCGAAGATGTACATCTCGACTGTCCATTGGTTTGGAGAGAGCAGAAAAGATTAGGGATAACTATGGAAAATATTTTCAAGATAAGAACAGAATTCAAACCCAACCGTGAAAGGATCAGTTTAAAAGTTAAAACATGTTATCGAAATAACCACGACTATTACACCTAGCAATAAAAAATACAAAAATAACCCTACATTACACGGTGTAGGTGGGAAAACTACAGTGCAGAAATACCGTAGACTTAATTCTCTTTATATATATATATATATATATTATCACTTTTGACGGTGAAAAGACTTTCTTGATGTTCCTTGTTCATCATTTTTTTATTATTCATTTATTTATTTTTGAGAAAAACGTAACTTATTTATTAGAAATATCATGGTAGAATACATCCAAAATAAAACTGGAGACTCTTGGGCCATTCCTTAAATTATGACATAAAATCAATCGCCCTGATCTCGGTGTACATGAAAAGTGAATATGATTTAAATCTAACAAAAGGGAGCGGCAATCTTCAATGAGAAGTCCAAAATGTGAATTATCTTTCGAAGAGCTTGATGCACCACTAACGCACCCATCTCGACTGTAACTCGGTTCAACTACCGTTGCTTGATCCAACTAAAAGCGCCGCGAACTCTTAATATTTATGCAATACTGAGTTCTAAGGAACCAATCCCTTTTTCCTAAGGAAAATTCTCTAGACACTTTTTACAATTAAAACTTACGTTGTGATTTAAATAGGATTAATCTACCTGTACAGATGAATATACAGATGTGTTTACAGAAAACGCGTGAAATTACAATTTCATCTATGTTATGCAATAAAAGAAAAAGAGAATACATAGATAAAATTATAATTTTATTCTTTATTTATAATTGTATTTGTACACTCATTTGTTCATGTAACATCATTCTTTAAATAATGATTTCAAACTTAAAAAATAAAAAAGAAAACAATCCTTTAATATAATAGTGTCTGAACTTTACCACGTCTAACCATTGTTGTATATATATCTCACGCTATGTGCACTTATTCGAGTAGTCGTCTTGTAACGCTCAAAAATCTATATCTATATATTAATTAATACACTTAAGTCTCGGTACCTTTTGTACCGTGATTTTCTCGTATTTTTTATTTGGTAAATTTGGTGGTAATTATTCCTTTTCTTTTTAACAAAAATTTTTATGAAATGACTTAGAGAAGGCTTGAATATGTGATAATTGGGTTTAATGACTAAATCTTAACTATTTTCTCCTTTTTTTTGGTTAATCTTTTTTACTAATAAATTAACATATCAAATTTGAAATGTCAATTCTAAAACAAACTCTAATCTATTATAATTCGATAATTCACTCGCTTTAACACGTATATTTGTGAATTTAATGTTATTTGAATTTTTAATGCATTTTACATTTTTTTAATTTGTTAGTTTTATTTTTAAGATGACAGTTATTTATTAAAGATAATTGAGAAATGTACCCTAAAGTGAATGTGCAATTAAATAAAAATTTAATTGCAGTTAGGCTTTTAAAAAAAACTATAAATAATGATGAAAAATATAAATCTTTATACAAATATTCATAAACTTGACTGTACGCTATTTTTCCTTCGTTTGGCTGACCAAAGATTTTGTGGTCGAGCGAAACTTAAATTCCAGTCGACCACAAGACCAATGTTGTTGACCACAAATTAGTGGTCAACCAAGTGTTGAGATTTTCTCAACATGTGGTATGCGGTCGACCATGAAAAAATATTATTTTAATTTTATTATTATTTTTTATGCTTCTTCTTAAATGGTAATTTATCCGATGCATGAGTTAGTTATTCGAGTCTTATGACGTATATAGATGAAATATGATAATTCCACCTCAATGCAAAGCCTGATTTCTTGAGGATATGCTTCCAACATGCGATGCGTAACTAATGTACATGTTTATTCTTGTGCATTATTAGATTGATATCATTATGTGGTGTATAAGTTATTGCACGCCATTTATGCATTCATTAGGTATGTATATACATGTGAATGACTAGCATACGTGAGAAGTATGTAATGATGTTATCAGCCACCAGAGGGTGATGAGTTGAGTGTTGCTAATACAATGAGTGATTACGTGATGTCTCTATATAATGCACCGCCTGTGTGGCCGTTTTAGTAGATATTCAAACAGAAGTGTACCCCTCATGAGTGTTGGGGGGTTCGGCGGTGGCCTAACAGGGTATATATACTGGACGCAATGTTGGAGGCCGACAGTTCGACATACTCATATATATACTGGACACAATATTGTGGTCAGTCGTCATATATTGATATATAGTCTGGCCTTGTTTATTAATATTGGTAAGTCTTTGGCGACAGTCATAGCATGGTAAGTCTTTGAAAACAAGGCATGAACGCAATATATATACTGACATGCTTTATTTATGATGAGCTCATACTGTGTTTTATATGAGGGGTGTATGGGTCTTGTATGCTTTGTTGTGTGTGAGAACATCACTTATACTTGATTGTGCGTAGAAGCAACACTTTACTTATTAGACATCTCATGAATAGGACGTCCATGTTATCATCTTTATTGAGTCTTTATGCCTCACGTAGTCACTTTGGTGTTGTGGATGGAGTAATGAAAGTTCAATGAAGGTCTGACTAAAATATGATGTGTCATGCTGATTTTATTGGGATAAACGATTCTATTCCGCTACGTCGAATAAAATACTATATATATTTTTTTAGAGTCGGGGCGTTACACGTCTAACCAATGACTCGCTTATTCCAACTGTGACATATTCTATAGTTTGTCTTCAACATTTTCAATCCTACAATTGCAGTACGAGAAAATTGTTCTATTATTAAATTAAAGGGACTATTTTTAAAATAGCAAAAAATAAAAATCAAACTTCAAAAATGTCATTTTTTGAAAATCAATTCAAAAATGTCTATTTTTAGTGCAATATTACATGAAAACCCTTCAACAATAATTGAGTTAAATTAGTGCATGTACTTGTTTAACTGAAATTTTCAATCCACGATGGGTAATAACAGGCAGTTTTTGACAGTTGATCTGTGTTACTCTACATATAGTCCCAGGAATTCTATATAGTTTGGTAAAAAAATGTCTATATAAATTATCTGCATATCCTGACATTTAATCGCGTTAATTTTCGATAGTTATCTGCATATTTATACAGTTAAACCGTAGATCTCGATAGTTAGATACTGTAAATATAGACAGTTTTGCTTCTCGACAGTTGAGACACCGCTGTCTGTCTGTGGGTCGACGCTCTTCCGATCTTGACGATGAACTTGTGATGCAAGTCTTAATTTAGGATTTCTTCAATAATGAAATTCTATGTTCGCGGGCAATTTGGGCATTGTATAGCAGATGTGAAGGAAGATTTTAATGGTTCAATTGTTTAGATTGGTGCTGAGATGAAGAGATAAAAAAACTGGGGCTTTCAAAATTAATATTAAAATTTTTGTTTGGGATCAATGGTTGCATATGTTTAAAAAGTGGATATTTTTTGTATTTGATATATTAGAAGTGATCATTTTTTACAATTTCTTCTTACTTAAAAAAATTAGTAAATCAATGTTTCAGGGGCAAACTTGTCCAACAAATAGGAAAACTGACATATTTGCACATGTTTTAAAGGGGGTGTAGTTTTACACATGACATTTCCAAAAGAGATATTTTTTACAATTTTCTCTAAATTAAATTATATGTTATAACAGCATCTATATTGGTATTGTTAAATTTAACTATCAACATAAGTAATAATAAGATTAATGTGGGACAAAAAATCTAAAGTGAAAAATTAAAGGGGAAAAATATATTTGAAAAAGAGGAAAAAAATATCAAAGGGGGAAAAACCATTTGCAATGGTGGAATTTTAAAAAATGGGGTTAAATTTGGCCTCCTCTTTACCTTTTTCCTCTCAAAAAAAGTGTTAAATCTCACCATGTTGAACTTATCCATTGTTTTCGGGTGCAATTAGATTAGATGTTTTTTTGGCTTTCTTTTGTTTATATGGTGGTCTCTGATCTGGGGCCCTTGTTGGACCTCTCATGTAAATTCTTTTTTTGTCATATTTAAATGAAATGAAATTTTAATTAAGAAAAACTTATACATTATTTGGCTCAAGGGGAAAAAACTCAAAAATAAGGTTATTCTCCTTATATTATTTGTATGCGTATAAACAAACAGGGACAAGGCCAAAACATTAATCATGCTATAAAGTAGGGTTTTAGTAATTGTTAATTGTCATGTAAGTATGTTAAATTTAGCTAGTTATTTCTAAGACATTGGTAATATTAAATTTAACCATTACAATCCAACTTTAAGTCAAAAGTAGGCGATAGCTAAACTAATTCAACCTATAATCCATATAAAAAATAAAAAAATTAAAGATGAGTTGTTAACTTTAACAACAAATTTAACAAGTTAAAAATATTTCTTTAACAACTTTATTAACACACTAGTGTAGTTATATTTTGAATTATTAATTAACAATTTCATTAATAACTTGATTTAAAACCACCAACGTGAATATTCTAATATTTTAGATGAATGGATGATGGCTCTAAGCCTCTGACTATAGTGCATGTTAGTTACGTGATACGCATATTTTCCACCCAATTGAAGAGTTCTCCCAGCCAACATTCTAAAAACCGAATTTCTATTCTAGAATTTCTAGCAGAGATCGAATCAGATGACATTTACAATTTCACGTAAAAATAACCGAAAAATCGCGTTTTTATCTATGGACATTTCGAAGCCCGAGATAGATTCAAATGCTTTCTTTCTTCTTTTGGCAATTGTGTGTTTCTTCTTCTTCTTCTCAAAAGTACAAGTACATACCATCATAATAATTGAAATTATATTCGTACGACTAAACAATAAATAATCAAATAAATCAACTAACGTAAAATCGAATGAAAACACAAATTCATACATTTGGTGGGACTCAAACTTGAGATTGCAAACATCCGAACCCTCCCATTATATATACCATTAAGTGAAATTCAATGTGTATAAACAAGATTTTATAGTAATAAGCATATAAATTGTAGTTTGCAAAATACTCTCTCCGCTTCGCAAAGATATTCTTCATTTCTTTTTTTGTCAGTCTCAAATTATATTTCCATTTTTTCTTAATTATGTTTTTTAGTTTTCTAATATACCCTTATTTTTTGTGTATAATAATCAACAAAAAAGAAAAACTCAAATGGAATATTAAATAAATCAAAGGGTTATTAGGAAATATATTGTTAAATTGTATATTTCGAATAACATTAATGATGCTTTCTTAATCTATGTTAAGAATGAAAGAGGAATATCTTTGTGGGATACAGAGCATAGTCTCCTCAAATTTTCCATTAGTATTATTATTGTTATTATTATTATTTATATTTGAGGGTAGAAGCTTTTGAGTTTAATTTCATTTTTGTGTAATTAGTGGGGATGGAACTTACAAAATGAACATTTTACACAACTTCAATTAGACTTAGAAAGAATCAAAGAACACAACATGTTATGATAATAAGTATTTCATTTATTAACTTAACCAAGTCAAACCATGGGAATGCAAAGCTTTTACATAGAAATGTTTATTGATACAAAAGGAATTAAGCTCATGTGTTGTTTTTGGATATATTTATAGCCAAAATATATACTCATGGTTCCAAAGATAGGTCCTCTTTTACATGTAAAATCTATTTTCATCCACGAGCATAACGTTTTCTTGGCTTGCTTCTCAAGTATCTTGCCTTCAACTATTTACAAAATTGTAAAAAAAAAAAAAAAAAGAATAAGTATAATAGACTCAGTGAGTAACATAATATTTTGATTCACCTTTCGTTCGAGGTACTCTCTTTAAAGAAAATCATGAATTTCACAAAATCTTTGGATATACAAGAGGGCTCTATTACTAGTTAAACTACTACCTGTAGTGTGCACATGATTCAAAGATTTAAAATGACTAGGATTACGTAGTAAGGTCATATTACCATAAAGATTACCAAATAACTAAAATGACTAAGATTACATAGTGAGGCACAAAGCAAAGCAAAACGGATAGAACATTAATAGTGATTCAAATGCAACAAACTAATTTCTTTGTATAATGATCATGCATTAAAAATCCATGCATATCTTATGAAAACGTTATGAATAAAAGAAAGGGAATCAAAGTATCGGTTACTCACCTCAAAGATTTGCCAAATATTTCTCTAATTCTAAGTGAAAAATACCTCTAAAACCTTGATATTTTTCGCTTAAAGTGGCTCTTTAAGTTGTAATTTTTCTATGTATGGAAAATGACTCTTTTTAAGTAGTAAATAAGTGTTTTGGTGGGGTTTTGATAATGTTTTTCCACGCTTCCTAGCTTTGGATGAATTTTGGATAAAGAGTGGAGAGTTCAGAGTAACCTCGTGGGTTTCCTTACCTTTTGAACCTATTTATACTTGATAGAAATTAATTGTTTTTGAACAACTTTTAGAATCTATTATTTATAAAAATGGCAAGTGTATTAAAACTAGGTAACATTAGCAACTTCATTATTTATAAAGATGACAAGTATCATAAAACGTAGCAAAAATAGCAAATCCACTATTTATAAAACTAACAAGCGTCTTGAAACTTGGCTAAACTAGCACCATTCGTATAGATAGAGATGTGACCAAACTGTGTCCATTCGTTTATTGCTCACCGAACCCTCATACTTAATGTGGTATTACTATTATGTTATTATTATATTTTGAATCACATTAATTAATAGCCACATTTTAATTTTAGGCATTTATTTAAGTAATAAACTTTTAACTTTGGAACATAAATAATGAGAAATTTAAGATCTATTGTTGTTTTTTTTTATACGAGATGTTACATAGTAATCTATATCTATATATTAATTAAATGAAAATAATTGCAGTACTTCTGTACTGCAGTTTTTCCACAAAAAATATATTATAAAGTCTTTTTAGACTTTTTATTTCATATTGCGATAACCTGTATGGTATTCTGAATTTTTAAATTTTTTTTCGCATTTGCCTTATCCATTTATCATTTTGATATAAGATTCACTATTAAATTTAATTATCATTATTTAATTGTTTAAATTATAGATAAATTTAATTATTCAATTGATTAATATATTTTAAAATTTGTATTTTATAATTAATAAATATATATATAGTAAAATATATATATATAATAGGGTCTTTTCAGACATTTTATTTCATATTGCGGTAACATGTATGGTATTCTAAATTTTTCATTTTTTACAATTTTTTTATTCACTTTACCTGATCCATTTACCATTTTGAAATAAGATTCGCTGTTAAATTTAATAACTAATAAATAATTATCATCATTTAATTATTTAAATTATAGATAAATTTATAGTTTATAATTAATAGAAATTAAACATGTATGTAACGACAGTTTTTTTTTTTTTTTGGGCTACATTGGGGATATAGGAAAGGGGTGGATAAAATAGGGGAGAGGTAAGTGTTTTTCAAATCTAAGAACTTTTGCGTGGAACGTGAGACACATAATCACTTTAACACTTGTTCAAACTAAGTTTGTTTAAGTTAATTGAAAATTTCAATTGTAATTTTTCTTAAGTTTTCCCCGATATAAATGAATATTAATAATTACCACTATTTTATATATAACTACTTTTATATATTATTAATTTATAATAAATCTTCATTCTATATAATTTTATTCGTTTCAAATAAGAAATATTTTCAAAGTACACATAAGGCTCAGCCAGCAATTATTTTATACAATGTCATTTATCTAAGTTAGTGTAAAACAATAAAATAATTTTTATTTGCGTCAACGATAACAATCGGGTTAAAAATTATTGTAAATATAGTTATTTTAAGATGATAAGAAAAAAATTACCATTATTGTTTAGTTGAGGTTAAAAATTAATTATTCTTTAATGAGTAACGTAAGCTTATAAAATTTCACCGTACCAAAAAATAAAAAAATGAAAAATGAAGTAAAATAAAATCCTTGTAAAATTTTATATTATTAATTTTTTAAATAATTTGATATGTATTTTTCCTGTACAACACATGTGAGAATATAGTAATAATAATAATATTATTAATAATTAATAATAATAAATCATTCTGCTTCTATAATAAAATTATAATAGTTTTGTTAGATGGTCGTGTGTACCTATGTGTTGCGCGCTGTGTTACTGCGGTGGAGCAAATGTGCCTAGAAATCTCCAAAATACCGTAAATTTCATCTCTGTCCGTAGGTCTGTCTGTGTTTCTGCTACACAATCTCATTCCAATGGCTTACGGCGTAGCTCCTGTTTCCCTTTCCGGTAATTGCTTATTTCGCAGTTCCTTTTCGTTTTCTGTTGCACTTCGATACTGAAATTCGATACTTTAGTGCAAATCCGTCTGGTGATTTTTCCAATGTTCACTGAGCATGAAGCTGTACCTCAGAAATGGTCCAGATTCCCGCTTTAGGGTTTCGAATTAAATTGGTTCCTGGATGTGATTTTTGGTGGATTCCTGAAGTTGTAATTACTTACTGTGGAATTTTGATTTGACAATTGGAAAATTCTTCAGCCCTTGCTGTTTTTGTTTCTAATTTTTGTGAATTGCTTTGAAATAAGAATTGAGCTTATGATTTCAGATGCATTAATATTATTCTTCCCTAAGATTGTTTCTGTGTCCATATAGGTGGAAATCTTCCCAAAACACGGGATATGTGGGCTGCAAAATCTGGCTCTTTTGTCAAGACACCACGAGTGACAATCCAAACCAAGACGAATCATTTGGAAAAGAGGCGCAACTTGTCTGTTCGGGCGGAGTACAGGTAGGTGTACAATCTCCATTTAATTTGTCTAATATTTGTTTGATGTCATTAAAGGGCTTGTTATGAGTTATGTGTAGAAATTTGAATATGCACCCAGCGAGAAACCTGGGATTTTTTTCAGAGTCTGCCATAGCACTTAACTCTCTGTTGTTGACTAATAAACCATAGGCATGAATTTCCTCCCTAGTATACTGAAAAACCCCAAGACAAAGTAAATAATGTGTACATGGCCACCATGAAGCAATTGCATTGTAGATATGATTCTGCTGCACTCAATAATAAAAGGTAAAATAATGCCTATTTTATCTTCAATTGTAATTGTAAACTACTAAGCATATTGTTTCTTAATATTATGTCTCTGCATTTATCATATTATCAGCTTTACCCAAACTATGAGAGGCATTAAACGAAAATAGTGAACAAGACATCTGCTTTTAGTGCAAATATCCTATTCTATATGTTAATGCAGTTATGGTGTTAATGTTGCAAGAAAAAGGGGAAAAAGATCCATATAGTTCTATTGGTGGAAGCTTTCACAGTTGATTGGTGGGATGATGTTTTTTGTCTATAAATTTCACTAGCTTCTTGGACAATAATTTCTTATGGATCCACATTCTAGCCATTTAATTTATGTCTTATGTGAGGTGAACATTGAGGTATAAGCTGCAATTGACTTCTTAAAAACTCAGATTCTACCATTATTATGAGATTACATATCTCTTCAGTTTGATCTTAAAACAATAAATGTCTTGCTTTCTTCTCTTTTCTCTGTTTAAATTTGATATGGGTTTACAGGAGTCCTTGAGAATGGTATGGTTTTAGCGAGGATGTTGGATGCAATCTATAATATCAGTTAATTCGAACTTGTAACGGTCCAAATCCCGTGGTATCTTAACATATTTTTCAGACGTACTAGTCATCACCGGTGGTTAAATTTGCTGTATGCCAGGTCATAGGAATTGGTCGGTTTCTGATGTAATTCTTGAACTATTGTTGTAGTTGGTATGGGGATCATATGGAATCTGGGTTTTATTTGTTATCTTTTGTGGCCAAAAGTGTTGCAAGTTGTCAGACTGTTGCTATCAGATCAGCACATTGACTACTACAATGTGCATTGGGCAAGGATCACTTGTGGTAAATGGTTTTGTTTGCCAGCTCGCCGACTAGTATAACCATTCTTCTTTATGTGGAGGTTATATGTCCCATGCAATTTCTAGAAAATAAAAGCATATACTTACTTAAAGCCTTAAACCTATCTGATCGTGCTCGATGCATTTTGTTTCTGAAGACTTTCTCCATAATCTTCATTGTCTTTTACCTAGTCAACTTAACTTAGCATTATAATGGTGAGGAACCACAGGATTTTCGAGAATTCTGTTTTCTTGAGAATATACAAATATAACATTTTTTACTAATATTTTGTTTGGGTGAAAATGTGTTCAAAGGTAATGATGTTGGCTTTGGCTTAGTGGCACCCAGAATTTTGGTGCGTGCCAGTTACTTCTTTGCAAATATGATATCTGACAAAAAATAATAAATTTTCCCTTATGCATGCAGGGAAAATAGAGGTGGAAGTGGTGATCTTGTAGCTGGTTTTCTTCTAGGAGGTGCAATCTTTGGAACACTTGCATATGTTTTTGCTCCACAGGTGGGCATATCTGTAGTGTCTATGGCAGTAATTTTTTTAGAATCACTTTTTCGGAAAGTCAAAACTCATCGTCAACGACATATTTTCTTCATAAAATGATTGTGCACGTGCCCGTAATTCCTTACTTAGACACCACATCTTTTCCAGAAAATCACTTTTCACCAAAAAAAAAATATATATATATAATAATAATAAATAAATAAATAAAATAAAAATGGAAGAAGAATCACTTCTCACAAAATCACTACTATAGAAGGGTTTACCTTTCTATCTCATATAGGCATTGTTCACAATTTATCTAGTTGATCTTTGGAAGAACTAGTGGCTTATGTAATGTTACTAACCATCAAATAAGTTAATAGTTGTTTCTGAGATTGAATAAAATGAGTGAGGTGAGGCCTGATCTTCAGTTAGTGATGCAGCATGGAAAATCAAACACCATATATTGCTCATGCACTGATATGGCTCAGTTATTCGAATAAATGTTGAGCTTTGCAAAGCATCAAGGCTTAGCTTGTACTGCTATGCTGGCTTTGGGTTGTTTCTTGAGCTAGCTGGACTAGGTTCAGACCTGGTGAAACATTTAAAGAGGATGATATGTTGAATGTTACATTGTTACTTGAATTGAATATCTATGCAAACAATATTTTGGACTAGAAATTTATGAAAAAGATAAAAGATGCCATTTTAGTTCTGTAAAATAACTGAACTCTTATTTATAGATATGGCAGTCTTCTGTATATTTAATTTTCAGCTTTAATTAAATCAACATTTTCATTTGTATTAATTTAGATAAGAAGATCGCTGCTAAATGAAGATGAATATGGCTTTCGGAGGGCCAAGAAACCAATATACTATGATGATGGTTTGGAGGTGAGAGCAATGATTTTAGCTTCCATAAATTTGTCCTCTCCATGATAGCGGTTACTAGACCTTTTCCCCATGTACCACTTTTTCTAATATTTTCTCTTTCGTGAATTCAGAAAACCAGGCAGACCTTGAATGAAAAGATTGGTCAACTCAATTCTGCGATTGACAACGTGTCTTCTCGGTTGAGAGGTGGCAATAATATACCTGAGGTGCCAATTGAGAGCGATGCAGAAGAAGCTGCTGCATAACTTATGGCTTTTTCTTGCAAGGCTTCAATTCCCGGTTTGACAAGTTGGCACGGTAATGATATGCTAAATATATGTCAACAGAATGCTCGAATCATGTAGTCTTTTCACTTCCTTGTCGAGTGCTGATCAGAAAATCTGTTACCAGAGGGATGTGTTTTTGTTCTCACACCATGTGAAATAATTTGTCAAGACTTTTCTTGAAGAAGTCATGGGTTGAAACATATTGTTAATGGCATTCTGAATAATTTTGCACATCTCCAATTCACGTTCTTATATATTTACTAGAATTGCACGGGAAAAACAACAGCGATAAGTAAATTCAACAGCAGCATTCGTGTCAATTATATATATATATATATATTAAGTTAAATGTAATAAAAGTAATATATACAATTGATTTAGCAGTCGCACTTAGTTCCAATTTAATACCATGTAATATAGTATGTTAATGGTATCATACGATGTATTGGGATACACCACATGGGAAATTACAATAGATCATTTGGTGTTATATATTTGGCGTTAGATCGTTTTCAAAATAAAATAATAATAGTACTGCTAAGAAAAATTAATGTAAAAAAATTTGTCTAATCAGATTAACAACCGATTATATTGCACTCACGTGTGTAACAAATTAAAGTTTTAAAGGAAACACAAAATAACGAATAAAAAATTAATATAAACTCTTAATCAGAATAAATTTCAATGAAATTTATTTGTTATAAATTTCTTTAAGAAAGTGATTTTTAATTATATAAAAAATCACCCGTTATTTTTTAAAGAAGAAAATTCATAAAAGCTATTTTAATATTTAATTTATTTTATCAGAGAGTAAGAAGAAATTTTAAAAAAATGTAAAACAAATTTAATTGAGATCGGAAGAGCACAGTCAGAATAAAACTGATAATTATCTAAAAAGATTCCTGTGAATTTCTTTAAGAAGATATTCTTAATTATCAAAAAAATAGATAATAAAATAAAAATAGAAAGTAGGAAATAAAACTCATAATTATCCTATGAATTTCTCTAAGAAGATATTCTTAATTATTCAAAAAATGGATAATAAAATAAAAACAGAAAGTAGGGAAAAATCTTAAAAAAAATGTAAAACAAGTTTAATTGTTATCGACTGGTGACGTTATCAATGACGTTATCAGTATTCTTATGATGTCATACCAGTAGTGGGAAATTACAACGCTAGATGACTTCTCTTATTATTAATATATTGATTATTACTCCTCGACATTGACTCTAATGTTAAGGTCTTTCAAGAATGATCGAGATTAGGGCACACGAGGGATATACAAGAATTTCTTTGTACATTCGTACATGAATTAAGTTAGTGGTGTTTGAGGGTAAATGCGCAATGCACGTCCTCAAGGGTGAGCTTCTTAAAGTTTAGCGATGGAACTTAGTGGCTTTGTTTCAAAAAAGAGAAGTGCTATTTATTTACAATAGAGATTAGATATTAATATACAGTCTAGTAGGTACTTCTAGGTTAGATAATGGGTTTATAACTATAAATACATGAGACTTTCACATATTCAATATCTAATAAAATAATATCAATTAAACTAGAAAGGTAGAGACCGATCTCTAGTTTAAATAAATAGTTTTATTCAATAAAAAGTCATAAGACGGCCGTGAGCTATGAGATATTGCAATGATTCTTAATTTTCAATACAATTTTTCATTAATTGTGTCGTATTTAACGATTTATTTAGTTTGACAATAGGACTAATTTGTGAAAGGATCCTAAAACTTAAGAAACTTAGGTCAGTGCCCGTCGGATCTCCACAGGTAAATTTCACAAAAGTTCCCCAATATTTAGACTTTGTATCGCCTGAGTTTTTAACTTTTTTTAACGAGTTGAGTCATCAACCTTTCACAATAATGTCTCTAATAAAAAAATCTATCAATAATTCTATTAAGTCATTGACAAATTACCTTTATGTCACTATCTCTTAAATTTAAAAACTAAAAGATGGAAAAATTAAGAAAAGGAAAAAGAAAAAAGAATAAATTGCGTCACCCTACGCAACCCCCCGCGGCACACTTTTGCTACTAGAAATGACAGCATTCCATCTACCAAACTCCCCTCTTTTAGTTGACCAAATTATCTTTATACCTTTATCTTTTAAATTAAAAAGCAAAAAAGAATTGAAAAATTAAGAAAGCAATATAAAAAAAGGGGAAAAAAAGAAAAAATTCCCTCCAGCCTACCCACCTCCCAAATGGCACACTTTGGCTACTAGAAATGACAGCATTCCGACTGCCAGACTCCCCCTTTTCATTTGCTAGAAAAAAGGGGAGACTCCCCATCTATCTACCAGGAATGACAACATTTTGCTGCCATTTTCGGTAACTGAAAGAGGGGAGGAGTCTCCCCTTTTTATCTGTCGGAGATTGCAACATTCCAGCAGCCAAAGTTTGTCAGGAGGGCGATTAATTAGGGCGGCGAGAATTTGTTCTTTTTTTCTTTTCATTTTTTATGTTTATATTATTTTTTTTAATTTAAAGGATAAATATATAAAGGTAATTCGGTGGTCAATGATTTAATAGAATTATTGACGAATTCTGTTATCTGAGACATTTTGTGTGTATTTATGAGAGGTTCGGGTCCTAGTGCTTTTAAAAAAAAGTCAGAGACCCAGATAATTTAAAGTGTAAAGATTGGGGACCTTTTGTGAAATTTACTTGATCTCAATCCTGCCTAAAGGGCATTTCTGTTGCACCGTCCAATAAACTTTGGATAATCTATATCTATATTATATATAATACGAATAAAGTTTCTAGCCCATTTCGTTGAGTCGGCTATTGTTGTTGGGATTTTTATGGTAAAATTAATTAATTACTTAATATTAATCTCATTCTTATATCTATTTTATATACAATACGGATTTTGGGACATTTCAAGACCCAAATATACATATTTACCCACTTACTTGGGGCATAGTTGATGTTGAGTACAATATATCATGTACTTGGTTTTTCTAAAAATTAAAACAAATAACTGGAGATACTTCAGAGCTTGAAGCTATACATGAAAATGCATATCATTGTCATTACATCTATCAAATATGGGGCAATTTGAGGACTAATGCTTCAGAACGTAAGATATATATTGAGTAGGGTGATTATTATTTGATTTTGTACAATATTTTTGGTGTTGTGGTAAAAATTTAATTGGAGAGTAGTTTTATTATTTTTTTTTTGTAGCATATAAGCATATGGTCTATTTGTTACATTTGTTTTACTTGTTATATTAATTGCCACTTCTTCTTGATTAATTTGATTTGTTCCAGGTAGTGGTTATCCTAAAGGGATTTGTTGTCCCGTAGATATTGATGATGATTGTCCGGATGGTATTATAGCTTGGCTTGTGTTTATTTCTTCTAATTTTAATTTTTGAAAATTTTCTATATATTTTTCTTCTGTTAGATTTTCCATAAATTTTTCTATTTGTTCTGTTATCATATTAATTACTAATTTAGTTATAGCTTTTAATTCTTTCTCAATTATTATTCTCTTAGGCTTTCTCTTTTCAATTTCTTCATATATTTTTGTGAAGTTTTTGTTTACGATTTCTAAATTTTTTTCTATATTTTCTAACCTTTTTGGTCTTACGTTTTCCTTTATATTTTCTTCCTTTATAATTTTTATCATATTAATTTGTTCTAATTTACAATTTCTGATTAAATTATCTTCCATAACTCTGATACCAATTTTAGGCTGATCAAGCAATTTTACTTCTGAGGTTAATTACGCAGTTATTTAATTTAATTACACAATTTAATTTCTTAATCCTAATTTCAAAGTAGAATTATAGTTTCAATGAGAAAAGGGTAAGAATGCAATTTCATCACTGGGTTTTCTTTTATCTTAATAACTAAGCCTAATTACACAAAGTTTTTGTAACCTTTCCCTTTTAAATAAAGAATTTTGCCAACTTCCCTTTTTAGATAAAAATTCCAAAAATATTTATGGGTTTGGTTTTTGTGGTACTTCTCAAGATCCCTTGTCTACCATAGACAACTAGTTTGTTTTCTAAGCCCACTTTTAAGTTATACGATACTCATAAACAATATTTCAGCTTAATTCCTATATTTTAAGAATCAAATTAAAAGATTCAAACTACAAATGCTACATACAAATGTGAAAACAACCAAAACACGATAATGCATCATGACTATCATCACTAATTTCCTTCTTTGCATAAATTTATCACAAAATTTCTCATTTTGATAGCAAAATGTGTAAATGTAAAGTTAAAGTTATCAAATCAAACAAAAAATAGAACACATAAACAATTGCAATGCACATTGCCCAGGCCATAACCGTGCGAGTTAATTGTTAATCCATGATGATATTTTTAGGGATTTCGTAAAATCTTAAAGAGATATAATAAGCAACAATTTTAATTTTGGGAGTCACACTTTCCTTGAAATTAACAATTTTAAAGGACTTGAAATTAACCATATTGAATTAATCTCGTAATTCAGTCTTGTTAGTGGGAACTTTTACAAAATATTTTATACAATAGAATAATTTGTAATTCACTATTTTACCCTTATTATATATTCTTGCCTCAATCACTACTTATCCTTCCCATCTTATGAATGTTATTCTATTGTTTTTAGGTGTAAGCTTTGTAAATGAACTTCAGGTTAATGGATATTGAATGGATATAGATTTTTTTTGTTGGATAATTTTGTTTTTTAACGGTTTAACCATGACATTAACTAGAATTTTCCTTGCTCAACAGCCTTTAATTCCCACAAGATTAAAAACACCAATAATTACGTTATCATTGGAGGGGAAAATTATATATAGAATAATTAAGGTATTAAATTGAGCAAATATAGCTCCGAAAGTAATAATTAGTTAGACAATTCAACTTATTGATCGTGTCTATTTCGTAAAGATGCGGAAAAAAAATACAAATAGAGCTAGGGTTTTCACATTTTTTTTTTCTTTTTTTGAATTCATTTTCACAAATTTTTTATGCAAACCTTCAACTTAAAACTGAAAAAATCAAGAATTCCATAACACAAATTAAATTGATAATCACATCAAACTGTACTAGTTCTTTCATTGTAGAGATGTGTTTTATTACATTCAAACTTTTGCCAAAATCCTCTTGAATTTTCCACAAGATTGTAACTCCATAAAACTAGAGATACTAAAAGAGGATGAATTTTCATTCTCAATCAAATTGATTTTGGAATATTTGTATGGAACACTAGCCGTTATGGGGCAGGAGTGAATTTTGAATTCTTTCACACCAAAAGGGCCAAACTTCCTCTTGTTTTGGTTGGTCTTTTTGTTTTGTTTTTTTTTTCTTTTGTTTTCTTTTGTTTTCTTTTTAATTACTTCTACTTGGGTCAAAGGCTAAAAAAAGAATGGGTAGTTATATTGCCACTACAAATATTATTCACTATCACACAATTTGACATAAATTTTTTATTTACTTAAATAGATAATCACATCAAATTTTTACTAGTTCTTTCAAAAGATAAATCATTCTTTAAGTAGCAATTCAAATTCTTTGATTTATTGTTGTGTAGTTAATGTACGCCAATTTGTTTTCAATTACTTTCAACTAGCTTTTTCTGGTACAACACACTAATAAAACACTAGTTGTCTTTAATTCTTCTTTCGCAACGATCTTACTTAGTCTTGAGGCGCTATATATGTGACTTGACAAATATAATTTCCTCATCTCTATGTGGCAAACTAAAATCAGCTTTCAAACTCAAATTGTACATCAACATACAACAAAAATGCCTTTTTTTTTTTAAAAGACTAGTTTTACTATGTTATATGTACCATCAATTCAATACATAAAATATATGAGAGACACAACATCATATATTTACGAAATCTTTGTATATTCAGACCAAATTATTTCAAAGTATATTGACACAAACTAGACTTTTAACATTAAAGTCAAAACCTACAAATCCTTTCATGGACCCTGCACCACACAAGATACCTAACACATCTAATTTCCAACCCTAAACAACTACACTAAAGTGTTCCAACATCTAGCCTACGTAAAATATATGACAAACAAGCTGGCATTTATTAAGACAGTGTTAAGCTTCGTTTAAATTATGCTCATATATATATATATATATATAGAAAGAGAGAGAGAGAGAGAGAGAGAGAGAGAGAGAGAGAGAGAGACTTAACCCCATTGTTTATCACGTTTTATGCATTTTATACTTCAACTCCGCTTGAATTGGCTATAGGTTTTGAAAACCTTGAAGTTCCACCTTAATACCACGGGCCCCCTTCCCCCTGGTTTTTAAAGAACCGGTTTTACATAAGTAACATATCCATACTCCATCGGTGATTTCTATGGAGTCCATATACAGGAGTATGATCTGATTTCATAGAAAAACTGATACTTCTTCAAATAGGTCCCATAAGCCACATAACTTTTGGTCTAGAAGCTAACATAAAATACTTCATTTATATATAATTGTCCAAAAGGTACATATTTAAAAAAAAAGGAAAATTATACATTTCATGAGTCAAAATGTCAAATTAAGTTATTTATTATATGTCCGTGCCAATAAAATATTTAGATCTTCCCTCTCACAAACAAAATACAATTTGTTTCACTTTAAATAAAACAAAAAAGAAGAAGAAAGCTAAAAATAATTGCACCTTATGTTCATTTTCTTCAAATCCAATTAAATTAAAGACGATCTTCCGATCTAAAAAATAAAACTGGAAACTGTTCAAAAAAAATAAAAAAATGAAACTGGAAAAATTAAATTGGATGTAAAATTCCAGGATCCATTTGCTATCAAGTAAATAAATTGAGGACTAGTTTATGCAAAATTGTCTGTAAATTATTCGCCTTTTAACAGGCCTTTTAAGAAAAATTCCTAGAACCTGCGAAATTCCCAAACCCAGTTGTGGCAAATAAAGCTCCACTTTATCCTATTCGTTCCCCTACGTTCTACTCCCCTTAGATTTTTTTTAACGAATTTCTCTATTAATCTATTCCTCCAATGTGAAGTTTTCTTCACCCCAAATGAATATTTCTTTGAATTTTACAATTTTCAGCTTATGGAAGACGAAGATAAAAGCACCCATAAGGTGTTTTTTTGATCTCTACTGCCTTTTGCATTGATTTCATTTTCAATATCCTGAGATTAGATGGTCGGTTTGTTTTTCTTAAATGATTCTCTGGTTTGGTAATTTTTCTTCTTTTTTTTTTTATAGTTTTAATTCTCTCATGTGGCTGAAAATGAAACATGTGCATCACAAGGACTTTAGTTGCAAAATTTTTCTGATTACTAGAAACTTTAGTTGCAAAAGTTTTCTGTTTGCTCTGACTGGTTGCTTTTAGGAGTTTGATGTTCTCCTCTGAACAATGAGGAGTAAGAATCAAATGTTTGATCCAAATTAACTGTTAAATTGTTTGTTGAAGTTTGCTATTTATCTTTTCCTTTCCTATATTTAAGGATTGGATTGTCACAACCATTTTGAAGAGAGTAGAAGAAATAATGCATATTTTGGATCTCGGAAGAGCTGAATACTGATGTAAAACAGGCACATAGATCTCATTGGGTCTGCAATTTGGATTAGCAATTGGGATATGGTAGTTTGTCAGGGTGTTAGACACTTATATTTGTATCTTGAAGGATATATGACTGGTTATTAACATGAGCACGGGAATGTCTTCATTTCTCTAGTTGAAGTGAGAAACAAAACACATTTAGACAACCCAGTTATTCTACTATTTCACATGTAAGCCCCCCAACCCAAAAATGCAATTTTGACCTCAGACTTGCAAAAACTAAACTTTAGCCGTGACCAAAAGGATTTATGGTGCTAAATTGCTGCATTACCTTAGATAATGCCATTGGCCTTTGATGGGTAAGTATTTGTGAAAGCACAATACTTAAATTTTTCATCTAGATGATACTTCTGCAGATAAAGGATTAATGTACAGGTTTCTAATTTTAATCGGGAAAAATCCCCCTTCTTGATAATTTTGCATCAGAAGATTTTGTCTATTTTAAAATTCAGGAGAGTTAAGTTTATTGATTCTTATGAAGATGCATCAGGTAAGTATTATTTGTCAGTTCTCTTTTTTCTTTTATTTCTTTACTTGCCCTTAGACCAATTAATATGCTGAATAAATGTGGATCCACCTCTGCTGGTTAATTAATATTCCTTTTCAACTTTGAATTTATTGACTGGAAACCATTATATTGGTTCAGGACTATTACAAGGTTTTAGAAGTTGATTATGATGCAACAGATGAGAAGATTCGATTGAATTACCGAAGGCTTGCACTGGTTAGTAAGATATCTTCTCTAAAGCAGCTTCTCCACATGTTTTTCCAATTGGTGTTGCACCCTCACCGCTCCCCACCCTGGGACACCATCTACAATTTGGTACTTATGTAATTTGTATTCTGTTTCTTGGCAGAAGTGGCATCCTGACAAGCACAGGGGTGATAGCGCTGTTACTGCAAAATTTCAAGAGATCAATGAAGCTTATAAGGGTAATTTATTCATGGGAAATTTATTTGTTCTCTGAAATGTGATTCCTGTCGATCAATGACACAGTTTGGCTAGTTTCTAATAGCATTACTTGTTTGATCTTGTAGTCTCTTTCTTTCTATTTGATAAAAACTTGATATACATTTTATCTGTTGTTTGCTAAGAATTATGTTTGGTTAATTGACTTACTATCAGTGGATTACAACATCGAAATAGAAATAAAGGCTAACATTTTGGGAGCACACATTGGCTACATCTAAGAAATGTTTTCTCTTTTCTTTTTGGGAAACGAAAAAGTAAACTGGTAATATATATTTCATGTAATTAAATTTTAAGATAGGCACAAACAGTAATGCTAATTCTCATATTGAGTTTTCATTTTGCCTGGTAAAGTATAACAGAGACCTACTCGAACGTCAGATTCCCTTGTGAAAAACTTGTTTCTTGATTTTTATCCTGCAAGTGGAAATACCATGGCTCATAAACAATTAGTATGATGATAAGTGGTGTGTCGGTCTCATAAGAACTGAAATCTATTTATATTTTTACTAGTTAATATTTTCTTAAATTTAAGAATAACAAAATTAACATATAAAGTTGAATTTTAACTATATCATTGGTCACTTGAAATTTGGCAATTTAGCCTATCATGATTGGACGCTGAAAACATATAACTAAATAAGAATAGATTACGGTAGTTCAGGACAAAACACAACAGAATTCGAAACTTCAATGTTAGAATCTCTTTTATGGATCTAAAATGGTCTTTCTTTTTCTCTTATTCAAACTAGGGAAATCCGTGTCCATGTGAGTTCTTCTCCAGTTTGTTGTATCTGCATCTTGCCTTAGGCCCTCCTTGGTTGTTCAAGAAAATTTGATGGACTTTAAAGATTTTTTTATTGGGTAAAGATGTGGAAAGCCCCCCTTCGTTTTTGTCTTAGAATATGCATTTATATAACAATGTATAGGTCGTCAAAGATGTGCACGGAAGAAACTTTATTCGACTCAGCTTTCAAAAAAGGGATCCAAAATCATGCTTTCCATCAGAGGTCACACCTTTCTGCAAAATGCTTACCGTGCACCTGTTGCAAAGTGGATATCGGGGTAGGGTGAGCTACTTCTAGAACTTGCAGTTTTGTCACCACTCAACGGTTTAGGTTTTATGCTCGGTTTGGTTCTGTCTCAAATTCTTGTCAAATCAATCCAAAAACTTCCAATAACATACTTATTGGTCCTTTTCTTGCAATTGCATTCAAAATCATCTTTTTGTCTTGTAAATGATTCAAAACACATATACTTGATCTGTATGCAAAATAGGTATTCAGTAGAAATCCACCGAAATAGTGCAATATTATATATTTGAGAGCCTAGGTAAGCATGCAAAATACGGTCAACAATGCTTATGTGAAAAATTATGGCCTTTGAAATGCCAGAGCTACCAAATAACTAATGACTCCTTTGTGTGTACCGGTCACGTTGAACGTTCCATACTTAAAACTGAGTTCTTCATGCTTTAGATGTGGAGTATAACTTTCTTCCTTGCAATCTTTGCAGTACTGAGTGATCCAGATAAAAGACTGGACTATGATTTGAATGGAAACTATGAGATTGATAAGTACACTTTGCGGGTAAGAAATTTTTGTAGTGTCGTATTTCAACTGTTTGGTATGCATCTTTAATATGTGCCTGATTATAATTTGGATTTTTCATCTGCCGTTACAGGAATATTTGTCACGATTTAAGGGGATGATACTTACCTGTAATGGGCTTGGTATTGGTCACACATCAATTTGGTATGTCTGGCTGGATTTATACCTAAAGAAATAATTGGTTGCTTAAAAAAATTCAACTTTAGGAACTATTGCATCATATTGTTGCAATTTGTCATTGTGCAATTCTTTTAAGGCTTCCATTGCATAGTTTCTTCACATAGAACATTTCAGTTCACTTTGTTGCTACATGTAATCAAGTGATTATGAAAAACAACAAGCAACGATGGCTAAAACGTTATTGAGAGGCGTTACACTGTTACTTAGTCCAAGGTGCAGGGAAGGTGACTCGAACAGTGACTCTTCTTGGTTTTTTGTGGCTTTTATCTCCTTTGATTAAGTCGCAAGCCTCATTAATGACATGATGTGCGTCTATGAAATGTTAACTTATTATTATACTGCTAAAGAATTTATCTAGTTGAGCGAAATATTCTGTACAGCATCTTAAATAGAAAGGACATGCAACTTAAATATGTTATTACTTTTAGCTTACCATGCATATAATCCAACCACCTAAGTAGAGACTAGAGAGATGGCTACCCTGAATAAATGGAGAGATTAGTCTATTTTATTTTGATCTTGTTGGCATTGATATATTAGGTTACTAACTTATTTTGGTAAATTGACATTTTGTTTATGGTTAAACATTCATTTTTATACTTGCTCATATTTTTTTACTAAATTTTTTGTTTTTGCTGAGGCTTACACGCCTTAAAAAAGCCTCTAGGCTTACAGCCCACATCACAAACCGGAAATGTTTATGTTTTTTTGCCTTTTAAACCATGCTCAATATATCAATATAAGTTCTTCTTAAGACTGCTAATTTTAAACATGAGAGGAGACTCAAGCCTCTGTATGAAGCTGTTTGCTGAGAGGTTATGTTTCCAAGTTGGATCCGACGACATTGTTCTGGTCACAAGTGACTTGGATGACCTTAAGGAGAAAAGGAATTGATGCATACACATCACATGAAAACTCATTCTATGAGTCAGTTGTCCATAGACAAACTAGAGAAAGAGATATAGATATTCTTTTTGTAATGTGCAACCCATATTTACAGGAAATGTGTGGGGCATAGTTGAGAATATGGTGGTAGGCAGCTTGTATTCTTGAGAAATCTATAAGTTCTGCACGCCTCTAGGGTATAGAATTGTTCGTGAATTTTTTATGGTAACGAGAGGATAATAGACTTGTTTCTTTCTTGATTGAAAATGATTCGGTTCTGCAATTCTGAACCACCAGAACACACTGACACCATTCACCAGTCTCCAATTCTGTGTGATCGAATCAATTTTGTATTGAAACATCTTTCAATAGTTTCTATTGAAACTGATGCTACCTTATTCTTTTTTCCCGTTCCACATGAAATCTATTCGTCTTTTACTTTCACAATCAACATTAAAATGATAGATTTTCTGATCCCTGGCCATCATATTTGTCATCCTTCAATCGTCATGCTGCACGCAGGTAACATCTTTTAGACTTAGTTGGCTCTCCAGCTTAGTTTTGCATGAAGATTAGCTGTAGTTTTGTAGTCTTAGTTCTGTTGCTGTTTATACTACTCTCACTTCAGGAGATTTTAGGGTACATTGGAGAATCATACATTTCATTTGCTTCTTATTATTTTCATAGTTGCTAAATAATTACCTCATAACAATGCAGGTCACAGCCACTGATGGAACTTAATAAGTTCAAGGAAAGTTATGATTTGGGATGATGCCGTTTTATTTGTCGACCGATCACCAGAATAAATTTCTTAGTTAACACTTAGATGTTTGTTGTATGATATCTGTGTATCACTTCGTTGTACTCATAAATATTACACTACACTTGATGGAAAGCTTTTGGAAATTGTTCTGGTACTGATACTAGCTAATGTTGGGTGTATATTCTAACTGATAAAGCGTTTCATTCCTTTTTGTAACACACATACTTGCAGGCTTCGGTGTCCTCCTATTTCTATTATTATTAATATAATATATATACGAATTCACTTCCCCTTTTTCTCTTAGACATTTTGTGAAATTCAGCCGTGATATATATTCCTATTGTAAAAGATAGTCTCATTATAGCACCATTTAAATGGCACTTTATGACGTCATTAGTTGATGTGAAGGTGGACTTTTTGCGCCAAACAGACACTTATTAATGGGGGTGAGGTTTTTGTTTTTGTTGGTTCATATAAAAAATGGTCCCAACAGATGCTTCTTATATTATCTGGCTGGTTTTTGAAAATTTTTATGCTCAGTATAAAAGAATAAGTGGTGAAGATTAATGAATATCATGACATTTATAAGTGGTGAAGATTAATGAATATCATGACATTTGTAGTCAAAAAAAAAAATCATGAAATTTGTAGTTAAGAGTTGAGAAGAGGTCAGGTTAGTTTAAAAAGAAAATTATAAAGGGAATCTAATGGGCTATTGCTAATATGTCATGATGACATGATAAAACCGTTTATAATATTATTTTTTTTAAAACACATCATTCATAGGAACACAAAAGAATATGTGGGAGGTCTTGTGTTCAAATGGAATGGTCCAATGGTTTGAAAGATAATGCACGAGAAAAAGGGTGCCCAAATCAATTTCTAATATTTCTTCTATTTTTTTGTTGGGGGGAGGGGGGGTCCATTCAGACAAAAGAATGTTATAATAATAATTAGAAATAATATTTATATCTTCCGGTTCCAATATTATTCATTATTGGTTCTCTTAAAGCTAGAAATTGTGGAACTATAAAGAACCTTTAGTTAGAATGAGAATCTAACTCAACACTTTTTAAACAACATTTGAGAACAAATGATTTCTGCAAAAAGTTATAAATTGTGTTAGCAGTAAACTATTTCAATATGGAATTTCGATCTTTGTGGCTCAAAACCGTCATGCCGTACAACGAATTATTTAAGGAGAAAATAATAAAGAGCAAAGAATTTATATGAAAAGGATTGGCTGAGAAATAGAAAAGACACCGAAAAATAAATAAATAAAAAGAAAAAAAATGAAAAGGTGAAAAAAGATTAAAGATTCAGCACCTCAATATTGAAATTGAATAAAATAAAGAGGTGGCGTGGAATACATATGGACTACTTCCCCTGATGAGTTATTGTCATTTATTTTTATTCAATTTCTGTCATTTTCATACAAGATGGTGAAACAAATAAACATTATTATTAATTTGGTCAAATGAATCCAACCCTTTTGTGTCGTTGAAATGAACCTCATAGTTTTAATTTGACATGTATGCTCTCAAACTCATCTTTTCCTTGAGAAAATGATCTGACAGTTCGACAATGTGAGTTCTAGGCTTGCCAGTTGCCAACGAGATTCATCTACAGGGTCGAACTCCATAGTGCCAGTATACAAGCAAAAAGTTTCTTTACAGTATCATGTTTTGGATTGTCTAGAGAGAATTTATGTAGTAAGTGGTGTTCCCTGTTGATTCGAGATGTTGGCTCTACCACTAGTCCCAACCGGTAAAAGCTATGGTCTTAACAAATTAGGACGGTGGGGTCTTTTTTCAGAAGGAAAAGGTTGTCCAGGGAGGTAAATGTTCAGTTTGAAACTATAAGAGTCTATTTCCACATAGACCCCAAACAATAGGGTCCACTTTGGCAAATTAGCCAATAAGTAAGTGTTAATGAAAAAAGAAAAGTGAAAGACGCATCGCTTTTTAGTTCTTGTTCGGCTTTGGACTATGTATTTGGGGCAGATAACAACCCCCCAACCCCCACTACCTACACAAACCTCTCTTCCTATTTCCACAAGAAAGAAATTCAGTCTTTCTGAATATGGTGAGTCCAATATGTTGTTTGTGGGTAATGCTGAAAATTCTTGTCCATTTCAAATATTTTTGTTCTTTTCTTCTTTTGTGTTCATTTTTAATTGAAGATTTGAATGATCATTTGGTGATTGATTCAGGGTGGTTTTGGAGTCGAGCACGACGAAAACGAGGGCAACTGGCCTCGGTGGCTCCGGCCTCTTCTTCGGACAACATTCTTTAATCAGTGCAAACTTCATGCTAGTGCCCACAAGAGTGAATGCAATATGTTTTGCTTGGATTGCATAAATGGAGCTCTCTGTTCCGTCTGCCTCGGTTTCCACAAGGATCATCGAGCCATCCAGGTTCGTGTCCCCCGTCCCACCCCTCCAACGGCTTAAACTTTTAGAAGAGATGGTAACGTGTACTCGTTCGTTAGGTTTCTTGAATCAATCTCCTATTGACTTATTGGTGGTTTTCAATTTGGACAGATAAGGAGATCATCGTACCATGATGTAATAAGGGTGTCTGAGATTCACAAGTACATGGACATTACAGGCATACAAACTTATGTCATAAATAGCGCGAAAATCGTGTTCTTGAATGAACGGCCTCAGCCGAGGCCTGGTAAGGGCGTCACAAATACCTGCCGAGTCTGCCATCGAACCCTTCTCGATTCCTTCAACTACTGCTCCCTTGCTTGCAAGGTATTCATTCATCTCATTAAAACTCATATTGCATTTCAAAGTATATGTGATTTCATTTTGGTTATGATCACTGATAATCATTTAAGTTTACTTGTGAATTAGTCCACATTCTTTATCCTTTGTGTGATCAAAAGAAGAAGAGAACCATTGAGGGCATTTGTTCTCATATAAAAAGCATGAAAAATCAGAATCTGATTCATTTTCCCTTCTATATTATTATCATTGATGAAAAGGATGTTTTGGGATTCTTATCCTAGTGACTGAATTGGTTGGTTTCAGATTGTTGGGACATCCAAGAACTTGGAAAACAATGAGCCCGAGGCGGGGACGGGGACGGCCGGCTCAGAGTCGGACGAAGAATCCTTGATTGACAATAAACACAATAGGAAGAATGTTAAGAGCTTTAGGCCATCAACTCCTCCAAATTACACAAGTGCAAAGAGGAGAAAGGGCATTCCTCACAGAGCTCCCACTGGTGTCCTTATTTTAGAGTACTAAACCAACATTGAGCAGAAAACAAGTAGAGTTCTGTATAGCAGTGTAATAGTAGTAGATTTTCTAGTACACATTCATAGTTAAGGAAATTAGGATATGAATATAATGAATAAAGGTTGAAAGGAAAGAAGAAGAAGAATGGAATAATGCATTTTCAAGGTTGTGAAAGATGGTAGAATGGAACATCATTTGTACCTAGAAATTATAGAAATCAAACATTGTACACAAATAAGGGATTGAATTTTTACTCCTTTCGCCCCAAAAAGATAGTTCACTAACCATATTGAGCATGTGTTTAATTTTTCATTTTTATATGTGTCCGTGCTTAATTATTATTATTTAACTACCTATGCATTGAAAATATTTTAAACAATTAATGATGAAACATAATGAAACATAAGGGTATATTTTGGAAAATAAAGTGTTCCAAATATGTTGTCTTGACTTGACTGTTTCTTCACTAAAATTTTGACAATATTGAGACGTTAGTATTTCAATAATGAAATAATGAGTGGGATGGTACATGGATAATATCTACATACTTAATTGTTATCCACATTCTTGAATGTTACGATCAAGAGAGTGAAACATTTAACTCCTAAACTTTTGATGTAATTCTTCCAAAGAAAATAACTTTTGAGTTACATATAATAGACACTTATTGTAGACTCAAATAGCCTGTAAACGGGTCATAAATTAAAGTCTTGTAATAAGGTAATATTTAGTTATCGTCAAGTTATAGAAAGATTTCACAAACTATTTTGAACAGACAACAAGAATAAGACAATTAAAATATTATAATGTTTTTGCGGAATCAAATGTGTGGCCAAATTCCATTTACTATTTCTCCAATATGGCAAACACAATCCTATTTTCCCCAAAAAGAGTGTAGTTTAAGAAACAATAAATTGAGAGTTGAAATGTAAGAACTAACATGGAAAATTGGATTAGTGGGTTCCTTGTTATGATTTCATCATTCACTTCGTCACTTCACTGCCTCTAATAGGTCAAATTGAATTATTAACTCATATAAGTGCGCTTACACGTAGTTCTGTTCACTTATTCACACTGTATGAGTATTAATTAATACATCCACTAAACACATTGTGTAAGAAGTTTAAAATTCAAAATTTTAGTGTCACGTGTCAGCCTTGCATTGAACGGCCTAGGCCCCAAGTGTAGACAAGTAAATATACTTTGGTATACTGATTTTATATAAGAGAGATAAGAAAAGATACACTGCACGCTACAGGACGTGGGCCAATAGAAAAACAATACCTTCCCCTGACTATCAAGTTTCAGTATGCTATAGTAACCCATCTATCGACAGATAGTAGGACTGGATTGATTCTATAGGTGTACGTATCCGCCCACAAAATACCATCTTCAGCTTCAATGGTTACGTCTCTGTTAGGCAACCCACCCACCCAAAGTCAAGTTGGTTACACTGCAATTTACGGACATGTTTCACAGAAGTTCAATGTGAACACAAATTATTTGGAGAAACTTTTCCATTGATCGATAAAACGTACAAAACAGAGTTCAATATGTTTGTCCACAATTTTGTCATATCATTCAGTATGGCCCAGTCATTGTGTAGAAAATATGACTTCTAAAAAGTCTAACATTCAGGGCAGAAGCACTTACATGACAAGTCCCCAGCAACGAATAAATTACGTAAGCAAATACCAACAAAATTACTTGGGTAAAATCAAACTCGACTGATAAAGCATACAAGTTACCGAGATAGCAATCAATGCATGTAAATTCAGTCAATGTGCTACAATTTGAACCACCACCTGTAGACGATAGGTTGACCCAACCGAGGGCTCTTGTTTTGGTGGGCTTTTTAACACGATGAATAGATACGAACTGAACTGTGTCACGATGTTTAAAACGTGACTGGAGTTCAACGTGTGCTCTTCCGATCTCCGTTTTTAACCTTCTCAAACCCAAGTATAATGTAATGCACGACGACAATTTAGATACCCCAACAGAACATTGCATTTACCAAACTTCTGAAGCAGAAAAATGTCTATCAGTCTGCCGAAAGTAAATGTTGACAAAAATAAAGAATGATGCAATTTTCCATATATCCCAAAATGCAGATAACTTAAAAAGAACTAAACTAAGTCAATCTCTCGTCGTACGAAGCTCCCAATACCATGTATCAACTTGTATATCTAGAATCATGTACCTTTTCCAGTAGAAGTGCTTATGCCGCTAAAGGCAAATTCATGATTTCCCCCTTCTTTACTTCCGATCCATTCACCGTTCACTAAGTTCATGCCATTTCTTAAGGGACTTCAACCCAGAAGGGCTTCTTGAAACAACATGCAGTCCCATATATACACTGGTTAAGAAACAGATTTAAGCCCCCGTGCCTGAATTCACAGTCAATATTCTCTACAACAAAGGGAGAATAAAAAACTGAATAACTGCAAGAAGGTAATTCAACCATGGAACAGATGATCAACTAAATACCTGTGATGCATTTAACTTAATAAAAATTCCATCTGCCTGATACTAATTTCATTAGAAAACATCACATGGCAGCATACCATAACAAAATGAATACATGCAAAATTCTAGAAAGGACTTCAGTTAGCTGAAGCCAGCATTCCTAGAAAGGACTTCCCAATAATAACAAAGTTATCTAAGTTCATGATATTTTTAGCGACCAAGAGAAGTCAAGAACGCAACAAAGTCTTCACTTGCCTCAACACTTTCTTACCATCAATTAACTTAATCCTGGAGAGTCACATGGTAACCATGATATCATTGAATGAAGCAACAATTGATCTTGATAATCAAAACCATCACTCCCATTTACAAACATTTTACCAATGAAATAAATCGATTTTCTACAGAAAGACAACTCAGCAATGATATTTTATGTTATTCTATCTCATGACAGATAAAAGCAGGATTATTTAATATCTTCAGATATATGATATATCTACCAATCATTTGCAGAAGATGGTAATGTTTCTGCAACATCAAATGATACAAGTAATCAGTCCTTGACATTATGATCTCTCAAAACAATTATGCCAGAACAAATAAGAGTTCCACTGTATAGAAAAATGAACTTTATTTGCAACTATTTGTAGCCTGCTTCCAGTGCTGGCAAAAACTGTTGTTCTCCCCATTACTGCAACATTCCAAACCCTTGATTGTTCAGAAATTGTTGAAGATCAAGTTGTTTACCTTACCCTTAACAAATGTATAACTTCTTGCAGAGTTTATCTCAACAACCTTTGAGATTCAAGCAAAACAGTTATGCGCTTTAATCGGTTAAAATACAGCTCCTTTTCAGCACTACTTTCTCTTTCCAACTAAAGGTGGCTAACAGAGATCTTGTATTGAAAGAACCACATTGTAAGTTCCTGGAACTGGCAACAGAACAGATTTGCAGTAGCTCCTCACAAACAAAAGTAAAACTTTTGTCTATTTTATTGATCAGGATGGCCGATGACCATAGAGTAAATCCTACATTTACATTTAGTGCATAGGTTTTGAAAACCACACTGTCAATTTCAAGAAACAGTAGGGTTTGGTATTCATCAGCACACCACATCATTAAAACAAAAAGATGTAGAATGGCAACAACAAAAGCGAAGTCAAAAGTTCCAAATCACATAAAGAAAACTGAAAGCAAGAATCAATAAATACAAATAATGAAGGATTGTATGCAAAAAACTTAAGTTCCTCGTTTTTCCAACCAGAAACAGGGAAAACAGAGCTAAAAAGAGAACTAATAGAAATGAGCAGACATTCAAAGCATGATATTTCAAAATCACAGTTGTAGAAATGAAAAAATAAATAAATAAAAGAAGAAATTTGAAACATCCAAAATAGATGCATCGATTGCTAAAAGATTGGTACTTTAATAACTATACTAGGAAAGTTTGACAGAGAGGCATTCCTAACCCTATTCTTATATTCTAGAATATTTACTTTCTGGCTAAAGCTGGAATCAGGACCTGTCCACTACAACCATTGCATTTAGTTTTCTTTAGTCCTCCCATTTGCTTCTAAATGAGATATTGCACAGCTTCTTGTTTTCACTGCAGAAAACTTAATGCAAATTTGCCGATTATAACTTGAGGCCCCGAATGTGATTGTGAAGATGTAGAGAATAACATGGTGTTGTTGACAATCATGTGCCACAAGCCAAATATGTGAGCATGAGAAAAGATATAATACTATATATTAAGTTAACATTTCCAACATGCACTACATCACCTCTTTTCCTCACAGTAAAGCCCAAGCTTCACAGCATCAAATGCATAAATTTGAATCTATCAGTACAATAATTACAATGAATGTGAATATGCACAGTTCAGAGCTAAGAACATGTTGCTTTGACAAGGACACCAAGTTGAATCTGAAATGAATAAAGGATTGAGTGAATTTTTATATTTTCATTTTGTAGTCAATCAAGAAATTTCATATGAAGTCATTTTCTATAAGCTGGAGATTTGATCAGATCCTACATCTGACCAGATATTGGAGCTTTGACGGTGAAATGCAAATGACTCGGCTAATTTGACGGCATCTTGTGCCCTCAACCGGGTTCCTTGTTGCGAAACAACTACAGATGCAACCTTAGCTCCTAATGCACCAATACCTCTTAAATCAGAAAAACCGCGTAATACACCATACAAAATGCCAGCTGCATAAGCGTCCCCTGCGCCACAGGTATCTACTGGCACACAATGTGAAGGAGGTATATATACACTTCCCCTTTCACACCAATATAAGAGCCTCTAGGACCATCAGTCACTGAAACAAATGGAACAAAATGACTTAGGTACCTCGCAGCAGAAACTGGGCTCTCCTTAGGGGAGAAATGACTGAAGGTCCTGGCTTCATCACTGTTTGAAAAGACAATGTCTGCATAGTTTGCCATGATTTCCCTGAACAAGAACATGAGAAAAATGAAACAGAAGCGATGGATGAAAAAAATTCCTTTAACATGTCCACTGAGCTGTGGTTCCAGATCTATATAAGAATTTGCTTGTTTTATCTTTCTAGAGAAACCAACTGTAAACGAGTTTCACAAGTTAACCACGAGTACGCCTCTTGTTTGAAAAAGTTAACAACCACGGATTCTTTAAGGACACAGCATGAAAACATTTCGTTTTAGCAAAGAGGACATCAGAAGTCCTTCTATCAAATGCAAAACAAATTATACTTCCTTCTCTTGTTGTTTAGTTAATCAATTTTATTTATTTACTTACTTGGTGTGCCTCTGAGAGGAATAGTGATACATAGAAGAGGTAATTAAAAAATATGAACTTTACCAGAAATCATCGTAATGTCTCTCAATGCAGGAGACATCCGATGCTGTGATGGCAATCAAAGCACCGTTTGCGCGAGCCTCTTCACATGCCTTTGTAATTGCTTTGATTGTGTCAGGGAGTTCAAATAAATACCCTTCAACAACTAATATACGTGTTTTGGAAATCAGACTAGCCAAGCAGGGATCATAATTAACCCTTGAAGAAGTACCCTGACATCATCAAAGTAGTAAACGTTATGTGAACATGCATCTACTGCAACCTAATCTGGACAAAGAGATTGTTCTTTCTAGCTTTTTTTATCTATTCAGTGAGCTAGTCAATAAGTCAAATTTCAATACCAACCACATATTCTCTAAAAAATTACATACCACATTTTTCCATAATTTCTCTCTACTTCTCCACTATACACGCTCCCAAAAAATCACTTTTAAAATTCACTTTTTTTGTCGCTACAAAGAACAAGCCCTAAGAAAGATTATAGCATGTAGCACTTTAACCTCTCTAAAGATTTAGTGAACAGAGAGAAAATGGTAAATAATCCCATTTACAGGAAAATGTAATTGATATAACAAACTGCTGCACAGAGTAACAGCCCGTGCTAACTGTATCGCTCTTCCGATCTTCATCCTAAAATTACAAAAATAGGCCTATTTGTCTTTCTACTTCTATCTTGTTGTCAGTTAACATGAATGTGATAATCAAATCCAGAACAAACATTTCATTGCATATACTTCTCAGGATCAACCAGTAAGTAATCAGAAAATACACGTAATAGCGGAATTCTCTTTTTAGGGAGCAAGCAGTGAATTCTTTAATTATTTTACAGTAGCTAGATGGGTGGAATTGGTCAAAGATAAGTATAAAACTTTATCAGGTAACAACCAAGAAAGGAGGTCAAATCATCTTTACTGACTTGGTAGGCCAGCATTGTTCGTTGAGCATCTGGAGTTGTGAGAACAATAACTGTTCCTGTTGTCCCATCCTTCACTGGTGCTGAAAGGAAATTAACATTTGCTCGTTGGAGTTTTGATCTAAGCAGAGAAATAAGATAATTAGGTCATTGGCACGCTCAATAGAGGTAAATAATAAGGTAAAAATTTATTGTGTGTGAACCCTAAGAAAATCCTTCTTAACCATGCAAAGCATAGTAAAAAAACTAGTGCTAACTGCTAAGATTGTACCATGTCAAATCCTAGAGAGAGTGGCAAACAGGTCAAAAGACAAAACGTTCAGTTGCACTGAAATGCAAAAAACGTTGTATACCTGTAGAAACCACCCAATGGATCACTTCCAACACTACCTGCCATGGCTATATTTAAAGAAGACCCTACAATTCCTTGGCCACCAAGCGTAGCCAGGGCCACTAAGCTATTTGAAAGGGATCCGCCTGCAGCAGCCTTGTAGCTGCATCCATCCATTGCCCGCAAAACTCTACCTCTTTCTTCATGATTCACTACTTTCCTTGTACCCTTGTCTAATCTAAGTCTACCCAGAAACTCATCATCAACCATGCCAGAAAAGTCGACCTACCATTATGAAATCAGAAAGGTAGTTAATTTAATTCTCATAAATGACATTAACAAATTAAAAAAAGCTTACTTATATAATCTAATTATTATAGCCATTGCCCCAACTTTTGATCCACTGAACATTGCTCCTTCGTTTGTAAGGGGACTATGAAGTAAAGGACAAACGGAACTTTAAGAATAGAAACAATAAGACATGAGCTCCTCTTAGATGAAGCATCAAGTTTAAAAATGTTAGGAAGCATCTTGTCACATGTTGTGAGAGCATCGATTTTCAAAATGCCAGGACACGTTCGTCACATGTCGGGGCATTTCCTATTTTTTCAGTTGCTTTTTTTTTTATAAATATATTTGGCACAACAAATAGACAAAAGCTCCATCTAAAGTCTAAACAGTAAATTTAGACTTCTAAAGATGCTAAAGGATTCCAGAAATGAAATGTTCTGTTTCTTGTCTACAATGTACTCAGTGAGTCTGTGACCATTGCACAAGCATGTGCAGTTACTCTCATGGCCAAGATTGTGTTTCACCAAATGCAACCAAGAAGAAGTGGCTCCATTACAATTACAAAGTTAAATAAAGAACAGAAATATCAGATATGCTGGGCATTGTAACTGAAAGCCGTCAAAGGATCAACACAAAAGTATAAAGAACCGTTTAAATTCCAATTCTTCAGCAAAAAGTTCAGTTGCAGGGCTACGCCACGCTCCTATGTTTTCTTATAACACATACAAGAATCCAATCTTTCTCCAGCTCCCACGTCATGGTTTCAAAAAGATCATCGAATTATGGGATAGTAAGTAAAGAATGCAGGAATTACCATAGCTTGACCAAGTCCCAAAACATCCCATCTTTCGGGCAAAACAGAAGGGATCCAATCATGTTCAGGTTCATCCTCTTCCGTGTCCGCAAAACCCACTTTTCCTTCACTATCTTCGTCCTCTTCATCAATGTCAGCTTCTAATTCATCACTAGTAGCATCCAAAAACGTATCCGAAACCCCAGAGAAATGGCCATCGGTGCCAATCGACATAGACGGAGAATTGGGAGGATAAAAGAAACAAGTCTGAAGGGAAGAATAGACATTGGAATTGCTACTATTGCGGTTAAAAAGAGGGAAAGTGGGAGTGAGAGCAGAATTGGTGGATGCCCGGAAAATGGGAGATGAAATGGAAGAATCGGAGAAAGAGAAAAGCGGAGGACAAGAGGACAAGGAAAAGAGAGAGGGAGACAAAGAAACCATTATCCACTGAGTAAGAGAGAGAGGGAGAGATTCGTTAGGTTGAGGATGAAGAAGATGGAGAAACACGTTGCTCCATCCAACGCCACTTCCGGCCCCGGCTGCAAAGCCTCTTCTATCCCCTAATTATTATGGCCCTTACGTTATCTTCGAACCGCCATTTTGTTGCCGTTTCCACGGTCTAGAGCTTGTTTGATGCACTATATTGCTACTTATTTTTCTAATTTATAATTTTACTTACCACTAATTTAATATTTGATTTAATAACTATTTAAGTACAATCATATATTTTTCACTTTTTTACATTTCTAATACACATTCTACATTTCTCTTCATTATAAATTTTCTACCGTGTGCTCTTCCGATCTAAAGAGCATCAAACAAACTCTAAGTCCCCCGTAAGTTTTTATTTTTTTAAAGGTTACATTTGGCCATGAGTTATAGCGGCTTCTCTACAATGAATCCGACCATAGATTTTTGTTTTTTTGTTAGAGATTAATAGGAAAAAAATTATTTGAAGAGGATTGGATGAGCAATGGAGAAGATGAAGGACTATTTAGGTCAAGTGAGAGAGACCGCTTCCTACAATCGGTAATTAGATTCAACTAGTGGAATATAGTTTTAGTAGTGAATTAAACAATCTACGTTATAAGTGTAACAATCTATGTTATATTCATTTAAATGTTTGTTATACATGCAACAAGCTATGATATGTATATAACAAGGCCTGCTAGCTGTGTACCAAATTATGTTATGAATGTAACAATCTATATTATCATTGTAAGAAGATCCGTTACGTGTGCGGTAAGTTGTGTCAAGTTATATTATGTGTTAACAATTTATTGTATGTAATTGGGAAGGGGTCAATCTATCTTGAACCCGATGATTGCAATCCCTAAGTGGGAGTCAATTGTTGGTTCTCGAATCAATCGATTGGTTACAAGAAATTCGAACATGGTGGAATAAGACGAGGACATGTAGAGTATAAGAGACATAATTGTTGTTTATTGGGTCACTTCATCTAGTTGATTTCATGAACCACAATTTGTTGGAAAAAATTTTCAATTGTTCCAAATGCTGTATTTATTCTCATGCAGAATGATATATATTTTACAGTGTTAATCATGAAATAATTAATGAATTGTGCAAATATTGTGTTATTTCTTCACTTAAACAGATTAATCCTTGTATGAAATATGACACATCTTATATATTTTGATTTACAACAAGTGCATGACGTTTGGTACGTTGTCGTTCTAACGTTGTAGTTTCTATAAGGATTAATTTCACAAATCGTCCCCAACTTTTGAGTTAAGAATCGGCTGGGTCTCCAATCTACGATTTGTGAAATTAACCCTTTTTACAATCAATCGCACAATAATCACTAGAAATGATCTAGTATCATACGTCTGGTGTCGTAATGGTACTAGATAATGATGTGTAATAATATCAACCACTGATGTGAGCACATCATCACCACACAAATAATATCAGTGTTGATATTATTCTACAATATATCTCTGGTGTCGGACGTCTAATGCTAGATCATCTACCATAACCACAAGAATATCGATTCCTGGGTAGTGACGTCAGTGCATTTGAAGTTCATTGTATTGAGCAAAAGTAGAACTTTTGGGCATTATTGTAAGATTTAAAGCTCTTATACTTAGTGGTGTAATTAGTATAAGAGATATGATGTACAACTAGCTTGTAGTTTATCTTTTAATATGTTTGTAGTTGGCCAAATTTCTGCTATTCATGTGTATAAATTGTTGTCTTCCTTCATAATGAAAATATATAATGATTCCTTCATTCTTTATACTTTTATAGTATTAGAGCAGCCAAATCCTTCTCAAGATCCATGGCATCGCACGACTCTTCCTCTAACCAATATTAAACTGGCAGCGAAACCAACAGTCTCTTAAACAATACCCATGTGCCTCAATTGCCACCCTCTTCTCTCATTAATTCTCCCCCAGTTGTTATCAACTCTTAATCCTAAACCACAATCAAACTCATCCCTACGAACTATCCTGCCTGGTTCATTCAATTTCATAGCCTCTTGGGCGAAATCAAGGTTTATGATAAAGTCAGCGAAGTTTCTATGGTGTTCTACCTTTGCATAGTCTCGGTCCATCCCATGCCCTTCTGCCACTATAGCCGCAGATAACTCTATCACTCCAAACCCAGACTTCGCTAAATGGATCCGACAGGATTGTCAGTTCACTCTCTCCCAATATTATTTCTTTTATTGCAGTGGCAAAATCCTCTCAAGAGGCTTGGTAAACCATCACAAACACCTATGCCAAACCGTATCGAGGACAATTATGCATCTAAAAAGCTCCCCGGGTCACCTTCACAAAGGTGATTACACTATAACAGAATACGTGCCTCACATTAAGAGTACTATTAACAATATTACACTCGTGAACTCTACGCCTGATTCAGATGAACTAACGTTACAAATACTTCGTGGCCTCGAAACCAAATATCATGGGTTGTGTGATGCTGTCAGAGCAAGAAAAACTTTCATCTATTTTGACGAGCTTCACCAGAAACTCGTCACTCGTGAGGCTCAACTCCTAAGTAGAAACTCCACTAACCCGCCTCACTTGACACCAATTACTGCCAATCAAGCCACGAAAAATACTTCCAATCTATTTCAGCACCGAAAACATTCTACACGACGGCCTTTTGACAATAATTCAAACCAACAAACTCAAAACTCAATACGGGGTCCACGTCCATATAAAGGATACTGTTAGACTAGGCAGACAATAGGGGCACACTGCTAAAACTTGTCCATCCTACAGATCCATCCAGTTGCAATCTCACTCCCCTCACACTTCCTCTAGTCGACCCTTTACTTCTCCTTCTTCAGCCAACGTGGAAAATAAATAAACATCCAATTCCTATGCTTAGAATCGACCTTGCACTTTAAAATAATATGTCATAGAAAAATACCTCTTCAATGAACGCCGTAAATTGGAAATCCTAATTGACTGTTGGAGCATTGCTCATCACCACAGCTGTCCGATCTCTATCCTCTAAGAATAGATTTGGAACTCCATAAAAACGAACAATTCGAAATGGATTTATAGAAGTATGTTTAAGGTTTTATCAATTTCATGTGCTAGTAAGAAATTGACAGAATATCCATGATTACATTGTGTAAAATTCGTCGAATTTTACCTACAGCCTCTCCCTCCAAAACCTTAAATATAAGACGCCTATTTATAGTTGTAGGATGTAAAACCCTAATCATATTTGGGCTTCCACGGGTCTACAACTGAGCGGTCTAATTAATTAATCTAATTAATTATTTCGGTCCGATTAAACCCGGTCCAACTAATTAGACTTTGGACATCAATTCCAATAATCTCCCACTTTGATAAGTTCCATTCCAAATGACTAACTCTTACATTTGTGTGTAACCCATTAGGCTCCAACTCACGATGACAAACATCATGGTGCTATTATTTTAATCCAATTACTATAAGACAAACTAAAATTTCTATTTTAATCTATCATCGATTCACCTTGATCGATCAGTTCACGTCGCAGTCTAAGATTAACATCTCGTAATGAGTCAAGGCAACCCATGTGACGGGAAATTCTTGTGGTACAACAAGCCTTTATAGATATGTACGGTTACCATGGAAATATAATCCCTTCATCAATATAACTCAATTGGTTAAGAGAAATGGAAACACATCAATCTCATAACAACCAATTATGTTATTCACCTTGAATCTTTGTTGATCAAAACAAGTTATGATGAAACCTTTTCGACCCAAAACTTTACCCCGACTGAGAAATTTTTATCAACCAAAGTAGGCGAAAAGCAAGTTATAGTTTCTCATTATCCTGGAATGATGAATCCTCATCTTGAATACTCACAATCTTCATGCAATTTTCATTATACCTGTACGGCATCTTCTTGATAAATCGTGGCTAGAGTCTGATCAAATGTCCGACTAAGTATAACAATCATCACATAAGATTCTATGGTACCCTCAAGTCAAAGGACCAATTCCACAACCGTTCATTAGAGATTAACCACTGATGCTTAGATAATTTACCATCTGTTATCTCTAGGCAGGTCATTCAATATATGTTCAACTAACAATGCATTCATGTGTCCATTCAGGTGTCCCTACATCTTAACTCGTGAGATCAGTTACTTTCTTCATAAGAAAGAAATGCGACGCATGCTAGTCTATCTGCAATAATGATATCCGTATCTCATTACTATATTGACTAGGGATATTTTAAGAATAAGTATATGACTTATATCTGACAATCACAACTCCCTGTGATTAATAAATTACTATAATCTTATTCTATGGACTCTATTATTTTTCAAGATAACTTTTATCTTAATAATTGATCTGTCACTTGAATACATCAATTAATAGTGTTTATACACATCAATGTTCAACAAAGATTGCAATACTAGAATCATGTACAAATAGATCCAATATCTATTGTATCTAATACATATAGGTTTATCATGACCATCATGCTATGATAACAACTTTGTTATAAAATTTCTTGTACATTTGGATAGATTCATTCAATCTCTCAATCACTTTGTATAATCTCTTCCCAGGATATATATTGCCTCAATGCATACTTAGATCGCTGATGAAACCCAATTTCCTTCGTTTGTGCGATGACTCCATTGTTATCACAATCTATATTGGATCAACAATGATAGGAATAAATTCAAGTTCAGTTATGAAGTTTACAATCTAAACCACTTCTTTTACTACTTCCAAAGTAGCTATGTATAAGGCTTAATATTTAAATCGGTAGTTGTATCTATCTGGAACTCTTTCCAGTTGATCACACCACTATTATGAGTAAATACTTTTCGAGATATTTATTTAGTCTTTTCAAATTGAGAACTGACATCAATAAATATGTGAACTCCTTGATCATATTTCTCCATAATTCAAAAATATTTCTTCTAGTGCTTCTCAAGCATTTAAGAATATTTATGACCATTATAAGATGTTTCCCAATAGAATTCACCTGGAATATGCTTTTGCCCATCGGAACACGTGAAACATTCGGTCTAGTACATAGCATTGGATACTAGATAGATTCTATTGCAATACCACAATCCATGCAACTTTCTCAATATGCGTTTTGTAACACACCTTTTTAAGAAAGTGATCCTATCTCTATGGGGGCAGAGTCCTCACATAGACTCTTTCATATTAAATTTTCTCAAGATTTTATCTATGTATATAGATTTGGATAGGCCAAGCATACTTCTAGATTTATTTCTATAGATCTACATCCTAAAGATGCGTGCTACCTCTCTCAAATCTCATATGGAGAAAAGTTTTGGATTTCTGTTTATATATGGGGATATCATGTTTCAATAATACATATCCCTATACAATATTATGAACAAGGTTTAACTCCCACTAATCTTTTGTACACATTATTCCTCTTCATATTTGATAGAATCAAACACTTTGATTATGCTATCAAAATGAAAATTTCAGCTCATACAAGGTTTGATTAATATTCCATTTCACTTTGTTGATTATATATGCCTTACAGTTTTTATTCTAATGTTCTTTGTCTTACAAAGATCATTAGTTTTGAATATATGTCTTTATGTGCTTTAACTATATTACTGACCGTCTGGAATCTTTCTTAAAGTTCCATCAACACTACCCTTAAATACCATTAAAGACTTCAATAGTCAATACTTGACCTTACATCACATTGATGATAAGTTCAATAGTTGTAGCATGTCAAACAGACTAGCGGGTAATATGAAGCTAATCCATACAACATTAACAACTCACAATGACAAGTATTACACATACCCATTAAGTTTATCATTACATGATGTTTGTAAATTTGCACTATTCTCTCAAAACTTCATTGGTAGAAACATTTGCGTAATCTGTTTTAAGACATATCCATTCTTTTTATTTGAGAACAATTCTCACAATGATGTCAAGTTTTATAATTTCGGTCCGGAAAATTTTATTGACATCTAGCATGCAATTAAATTTGCAAATATACTCATTATTCAAATATGTAATGATAAGATAGAACAAAACTAATTGATGTAGGAAATTAATTTGATATGGACTTTTATCAAATTAATTATACTCCCACTGAATTAATGATCCTTCTACATTAATTATTGAAATTAATTTGAATTTCCAGTGAGCTAGGTTCCCGTTTGCTTCAGTAGAACCTTGAGTTACTCAACAAATCCTAATAGAGCATTCAGGTAGATACACTATCAATCATGTCTCTTCTGTGACTCTTAGATCATCAAGTAGACAACTAATTGTTACGTATATCTCATGTATTTTACTTGAAACGCCTCTAGAATTTTATTTCTTTGAGTCACTCAATAAGAAATAAAACTTTAGTTAAATTTAATCTACTGTTTAGAAACATTATATGTTTTATAGTGATAAACATATTCACGAGTGAGCAGCCTTGAGTTATTCAATAAACTAACATTGGTAATGAACTCTAGTGTTTCACTAGAACAGTGGAATTCGTGTATTAACATTTAATACGAATTTAATATTTTAATCATGTATAGTAACAACATTCAATATGTAATTAACTATACATAATAAATAAATAAAGATAATTATGGATTACTTCTACCCAATCTTCTTGAGCCATTAAGAAGACTAAATGGTTAATTTTAGGAGATATTGCATTTGATTATCTAATATTAAATGCAAATAATATTTTAATTTTCCCTTTCCAATTTGTATCATATACAAATTATCTTGTTCTATCTCAAAAAAGAAAGACGAAAGATAAATTAATTATGCAATCATAACTAGTATCATATACTATTTTATTGCAACCAAACATATGGTCTAAGTCCATAATAATCTACTAAATTCATTCAATTAATAACACATATTAATAAACATATCCATTTCTAGATTTTGCATTGACAGTAGTTGTCTAAACCAATTTAGACAAGATGAAACGGACTAATCAAAATTAAACAATTAATCTAACTAATTAAATAATTTCACATTAATAAAGTCAATCAATTAATCGTATTAATTAACTGAATTTATTAAAAGTTTGCAGATTACCATAAAATAACTCTTTATTTTATTGTTGATATCAAAGTCATACTTTGATATAAGTTTTGGAACAATTTAGGGTTGAAATCACAACTTGAATCAAGTCAAAATTCAACTTTTCTCCAAATAAATAATTTTGACATAACAAAATTTTTCATAAAATTTAAATTTTGACTCAATTGAAAACTTTCTGAAATTTTACAAAACTTTCGTAATTCAAACCCCATGGACCAATTTGTCAATTTTGAAAAATGTAAGACATATTCTAAAATTTCCAAGAATTTAGGGTCAATCTGTGAAGTTCTAAAACTTAAGGGACTGCCTAAGAAATTTCCAAAATTATTCGGTTGCCCCAGATAATTATTAAAATTGAAGGACTTAAAAGCAATTTCATAAACTACATATGTCTTCTCCTTTAGGTTCAAAACATGAGGGGCTTCTTGTGCAATTTCATGAAATTGCACAAGAGCCCCCGTCTCCCCAATACGGTATCCACTGTTCAGGCTAGGTTCAGAAGCCTAGCCAATGGGTAAGGCAAACCTCGCACCACCGAATATCTGCTCCTGGCGGGGTGTTGCTTAAAAAGCAGCGCCATCCGGCAGCTGCAGCGACAGGCGCCGGAAATTTGGTGCTGCTGCGAACCGCAACGGGCTCCCACCCTTCACAGCAGCCTACCTGAGTTGCTGCTACAGCATTGCACACGCTGCAGAAACAGCGACGTTGGTGGTGGTAGTTGCAATCGCCCTTTAGCCGCTAAAATTGCTGCCTGCTGCTGGAGCAATTTCGGCGGTCTGCTGCTGCGTATCATTCATTCATAAACAGATCTTTTTTTATTGTAGATTATGAAATCAAATTTAAATCAATATAAATTTGTGAAATCAAATTTCATATCTTAATTATTTCAAAAATAATTTATGTCAATACCGAAATCAAATTGATATATAACAATAACAAGTATTGTGTGAATTAATAAAAGCAACAAATTCTAACAAGTAATAAGGTAGGCTCTGATAACACTATTAGGAATTGAGCAATATATATGCACAGCAAAAAATAAATAAACATCCAATTCCTATTCCTAGAATCGGCCTTGCACTTCAAAAGAATTTGTCATAGAAAAATATCTCTTTGATAAATGCCGTAAATTGGAAATCCTGATTGACAGTTGGGGCATTGTTCATCACCACAGCTGTCGCTTGTCCAGTTTCTAACAGTAATCTACACGACAATAATAGATTTGGAACTCTATAACAACGAACAATTCGAAGTGGATTTATAGGAGTATGTAGGGTTCTATCAATTTCATGTGCTAGCAAGAAATTGACAGAATATACATGATCACATCATATAAAATTCGTCATACGAATTTTACCTACAGTCTCTTCCTCTGAAACCCTAAAAATAAGACGCCTATTTGTAGTTGTAGGATATAAAACCCTAATCATATTTGGGCTTCCACGGGCCTACAACTGCTGTCTAATTAATTAATCTAATTAATTAATTCAGTCTGATTAAACCCGGTCCAACTAATTAGACCTTAGACATCAATTATAATACCAATGCCATACAATCCTTAGAATGGTTGCTCGACTCTAGAGCATCCCATCATATCACATCTGACCTCCAAAATCTATCTCTTTACTCAGACTACATTGGTCCTGATGATGTGCAGATCGGTGATGGCTCAAGTTTAAAAATCACTCATACTGGTCAAACATCACTTTCGAGTTCAAATTCAAATTTTCAATTAAATTACGTTTTATATGTTCCTAACATGAAACGTAATTTAATTTATGTTTCACAATTTTGTGTTAACAATAATGCACATGTTGAGTTTTGACCCTTTGACTTTACTGTAAAAAATTTGTAGACAGGAACTCCAATCATGCGAGGACCGGCTAGAGACGACATCTATGTTTGGCCATCAAAAGAGATGGCTCCATTACCAGCATTTTCCTCTATAAAGTCCACTACACCAATAAGGCACCATCATCTAGGACACTCATCCATGAAGATTCTGTCTCGTTTAGTTGGTAGTCAAAAATTATCTATGTCATGAAATTAGATTTTTGATTTTTCCTGTGATGCATGTTAATGCAATAAAAGTGACAAGTTACCTTTTTTTGTCTCCAGTATTGCAAGTTCTAAACCATTGCAGATCCGATGTTTGGATGTCTCCAATTCATTCCATTGACGGTCATAAATATTATATTTTATTTATTGATCACTATACAAAGTAGGTATGATTGTATCCTTTGCACAAAAAATCTAACGTTTATGATGTCTTTATCAAATTTAAGGCACAGTTGAGAATCATTTTCATGCAAAAATTACAAGCCTTTATTCAGATAATGGGGATGAGTACATTGGTCTCGTCCATTCCTCTCCAAACATGGAATCGCACACTTAACCACCTCGTCACACACTCCCAAACATAATGAGTATTCTGAATGACGACATAGACATAGAGTGGAAACTGCATTTGTCACGCCCCCAATTTTTTTTACCATATTTTCTCAAAACATCGGTAGCGGGAGCGTTTAAATATATATCTCAATTCAAAATCGAGAGCGAGACTTTACAAATACAATTCAAACACTATTATATTTAATATCATTTTACAATAACTATTGCGGCCACCCATAACGAAACCTCGGCCACGTACCAAAGTCTCGATCACATACGTGTATCTTTCTCCATCCTTGGGACGATCCGGCCACAAAGCTCTAAATTCAATACCTACAAGATGGTAGAAGATAGATGATGAGTAAAAAGTGCTAAGTGAATAATCAAATATTTTGATGCACCTTTCATTTAAGAAAACTTATTTTCAAGAAAAACATGTATTTCACAAAGCCTTTAAATGCACAAAGCCATTGAATGCATAAAACGTTTCGATGCGCAAATGGGCCCTATCACTAATTAAACTACTATCCATGGTACGCACATAATTGGCCAATACCACACAGTAAGGCCACATTATCAAAAATGACTAAGATCATATAGCAAGATCATACAAAGCAAGGCAAAGCAATTCAAAACGGGTAGAGAATTAACTAGCGATACAAATGCAAAACATCAATCTTTCTTTCTATAATAGCAATGCATCAAAATCCATGTTTATCTCATGAAAACTTAATTAATGTAAGAAAGGGAATCGAAGTATCGGTTACTCACCTTTCTCCACAAAGATTCTTTGAATAATTTTAGATGTAAGGTGCCTTCAATTCTTTGATATTTCACAAGAAAAGTGTCTTATTTAAGTAGGGATTTAATATGTATATGGAGAGAGCCTTATTTTTAATGCAAAGAGGTGTTTTGAGAAGTTTTAATTGGTGTTCTTCTTGTCACAATGGGGTTGGACGAATTTTGGGTGAATTGGCAACAATGACAAGTGTCTTAATAAGTTAACAAGATTAGCACATTTTCAAATTCTAAAAATGACAAGTGTCTTATATATATGGCAAAAGTAGATATTGATTATTTCCACAAATGACAAATGTCTTATGAACTTAATACCATTCATTAATTACAAAAGTAGCACATGCCTTATAATTTGACAAATCTAGCATATCCAATCCTTGGCCATTCTCTTGCGTTTTAAGTAATTAATAGTCACATCTTAAATTTAGGTATTTAGTTGAGTAATAAACTTTTAGTTTTGGAATATAAAGAATGAAAAATTCACATATTTATTTTAATTGTTGGCAAAATATTTATTGTGTCACCAAATTTATAATTGAATTTTTGCGTGATGTTACAGGGTTGAGCTTACTTCATCACAAATCTATTCCATTAAAATTTTGGCCTTATGCATTTGCTACTGTAGTTTATATTATAAATCAATTACCCAAAGTCAATCTCTCCTACACCTCATCATTTGAAAAGTTATTTGCAAAAAGGCTGAATTATGATAAACTTAGAATCTTTGGGTGCCTTTGTTATCCTTGGCTCAAACCATATACTCAGCATAAGCTACACCCCAAATCAAAACTGTGTTTATTCTTTGGGTATTCCATGTCACAAAGTGCATACTTGTGCTATGACTACCATGCACAAAAAATATATATCGCTCTACACGTTCAATTTGTAGAAACCATTTTTCCATTCTCGACCCAAAAAGCTCAAACATGCATTAATCCCGTTACCAACTTTCCTCTCTTTTCCACTCATGCAACTTATCTCTAACCTTATCACTTAACCCATGTGATCAAACATCCACCACTTCAAATGCTAGTAATGGATTGGGACTCAAACAATGTGCCATGCAACAAATGCCTTCTCCAAGTCGGATACGTCAATTGGATAACTCATTATCTCACTTTTCTACCAGAAATAATTCCACCTCTACTTCTCATTTATCTCACGCATCAAAATCCTCATCATCAACTGACTCATCTTCCAGGTCAACTTCTCCCAACTCGTCTCCCATATCCACAACCAATCCCTCATCCAATACAAACTCTCCACCTGTATTATCCGCAGTAAACTCAACCAATTCCACTCAAACTATTCAAGAATTATCCAACCAATTTAACTCACTTTCTATCTCTGAAGAAGCCACCTCCACCAACACCTCATCATCTTCTCGATATATCCTCTCCTCTAGCAACCAACCACATCCTATTTCATCTTTCCCATATGCATCAACAAAATTGAGTAATCTACCACCATCCTCATCCAACATACACCCTATGGTTACAAGAGCCAAAAACAACATCTTTGTTCCCTTAAAAAAATTTTCCATGATTGCTACCATTCCAGCCTCTATTCTTCTGGAACCTACTTCTATTACCCAAGCCATGAAAGAACCCAAATGAAAGGAAGCCATGTCTGTTGAGTTCGCTGCACCACTTGGAAATGGAACTTGGAATCTCGTTCCACCCGTCCCAAACCAAAATATCGTTGGATGCTTTTGGGAAAAACACGTTAACGCAGCGGGATTTGTTTTTCCCTCTTTTTATTACAAAATGAGATACAGACAAAGTTAAGAATCAATGCTATATTTATATCAAAAATGGTTTAAACGACTCTCCTCTTTTCTAACGAAAAAGAGGCTTTACAAAATGACACAATGACCTCAAGAAAATAAATATTTTCTTGGCTATCTAGAGGATTAAATCTCTCTATTTTTCTTTCTACACGAATGTAGAATTTCCTCACAATTTTCTCTCTATTTCTCTCAAATAGAGCCACTTGACACTCTCTACAGTTTTTCTTCTTCGTAGAGGCATTAAGGTTTTTCATCAACCAAATATATGAAACTAGGCCACATATATAGATGATTGCATGCATAGTGGTTTGCTTGCTCAAACTTCAAATTCAAATTGGCTTTTCCAATTCCAGCTAGCACAGTGGCGGTAGGTTGATGATAATTCTAGCAATTGCCTGCCAGCCAATTTACTACTAATTGCCAACTAACATCATCCAATGAATTTTTACTTTATTCTACCGCCATGCAAAATTCAATGTATCAAGACATTCTACCACCTTCTAATCTTGATAATACTAGAAAGTTGCATTTGACAGTTCAACTTTAAGTAGCAAAATTCGATTTGGATTTGTCCTCTATAATATAAGGTCGATATTCAACAATCTCCCCCTCCGTCTCATATTATGGGCTCTACCAATCTTGCTTTTTGCCTACAGGCTTTGAGCTTTTCTTTAGGCAATGATTTGGTCAACATATCCGATCTGTTCTCATCAGTATGAATTTTCTCTAAATTCAACTAGTTAGCTTCAAGTACATTACGAATCCAATAGTACGTGACATTACTATGCTTGGATCTAGAATGAAATGAAGGATTCCTGGAAAGGTAGATAGCACTTTGACTATCATAGTGAACAATATACTTTCCTTGTTGTAATCCCAATTCTTGAAGAAATTTCTTCATCCACAAAGCTTCTTTGCACGCTTCAGTTATTGCAATATATTCAGCTTCTGTGGTCAACTGAGCTACACATTTCTTTAACTTGGACTACTAAGAAATAGCTCCCCCTGAAAAAGTCATCAAGAATCCTGACGTGGATTTTTTTGAATCAATATCACCTGCCAGATTTGCATATGTGTATCCTTCTAACACAAGTTCACCACTGCCAAAGCACAAACACAACCTAAAAGTACTTCTTAGATACCTTAGTATCAATTTTACTGCTGTCCAATGTTCTTTTCCAAGGTTTGAAAGAAACTGACTAATAACTCCAACAGTATGAGCAATATCTGGTCTTGTACACGCCATAGCGTACATCAAGCTGTACAGATGAGTAAGGCACGTTTTTCATTTCTTCCTTTTCTTTCTCGCTTGTAGGACATTATTTCATTGTCAACTTGAAATGACCTACAAGTGGAGGGTTTTACCTTACTCATGTTGAATCTTTCAAGAACTTTTTCAATATAGTGTTAGCCACAGCTTCCCGTTCCTCCTGTCACGAGATATCTTTATGCCAAGAATTTTCTTTGTCGGCCCTAAGTCTTTCATTGTGAAAGACTTGCTTAACTCCTCTTTGAGTTTGGTGATCTTATTGACATCTTGGCTGACGATCAACGTATCGTCTACATATAAGAGAAGAATAATATAATCATCATTTGAAAATTCCTTTATAAACACACAGTGGTCTGACGCCGTTCTTCTATAACCCTAGCTATCCATGAAGTTGCCAAATTTCTTGTACCACTGTCTAGGAGCTTGTTTGAGTCCGTATAAACTTTTAGTAAATTTACAAACAAGATGCTCTTTTCCTTTAACTTTGATCTCCTTCTGGTTGCTCCATATATATTTCTTCTTCCAAGTCACCATGTAGAAAGGCTGTTTTCATATCAAGTTCTATTTCCAAATTCAAATGGGTAGCAAGGTCTAGAACAACACTAATGGATGACATTTTCACCACTGTTGAAAATATTTCTTCAAAGTCAATACCTTTCTTCTGACCAAATCCTTTCAGAAAAAGTCTTGCTTTATACCTTGGCTGTGAGCTATTGTTTTCGGTCTTTACCCTGTAAACCATTTATTTTTGAGAGCCTTCTTACCTTTTGGTAGCTTTGCTAATTCATAAGTGTGGTTCTCATTCAAGGATTTTATCTCTTCTTGCATGGCTTCAAGCCACTCCTTTTTTTGCTCGTATAACATGATTTCTTCATAGGATTTAGGTTCTCCCTCACCAAAAAGCTTCACATACTCATCACTAGAATACTTTAAAGAGGGCTGCCTAATCCTACTTGATTTTCTCTGTTGTATCTCCACTGGTGGTTCTGAAGGTTCTTACTCAACTACTTCAGTTTGATTACCACCAATTGCATCATCATCGATGTCTTCTTAAACTTCTACCGCATCTTTCCCACAATCTTGCTCAATTTCTAAAGGGATTTGAGTAGGATTCTCTTGATCTTCTACTATATCTCTCCCACACTCAATATGCTCAACATATGGAGGGATTTGAGTAGGAATTTCTACAGAGGATTTTTGTTTCTCAACTTTGTCAGTATTATTGACAAATTGATATTCAAGAAGCACCACATCTCTGCTTGTAATCAACTTTTTCTTCACTGGATCCCATAATCTGTACCCAAATTCTTCATGACCATAACCTAAGAAAATACATTACTTTGTGTTATCATCAAGACTGGATCTTTCATCTTTAGGAATATGAACAAAGCTCTACAACCGAAGACTCTTAAATGATTATAAGAGACTTCTTTTCCTGTCCAAACCCTGTTTGGAATATCTCCATCAAGAGCAGCTGCAAGGGATAGATTTATCAGGTTGACTGCAGTTCTCAAGGCCTCCATCCAGAAATATTTAGGCAGTTTCGCATGAGATAACATACACTTAATTCTTTCTTCAATTGTCCTGTTCATCCTCTCTGTTACACCATTATGCTGAGGTGTTTTTGATGGAGTTTTCTTAAGTTTGATCCCATGATCCTTGTAGTAGCTTTCGAACAGGCCTCTATATTCACCTCCATTATCAGATCGCACAGCCTTCAGTTGTTTCCCTGTTTCCCTCTCAAGATTGATATGTAATTTTTTGAATACATCTAGCACCTGATCTTTGTGCTTCAAAAGGAATTTCCAAGCCTTTCTAGAATGGTCATCAATGAAAGTTACAAAATACAATGCACCTCTAAGTGATTTTACTTGCATTGAACATACGTTAGTATGTATCAGATCAAGTATGCTTGACTTTCTAGACTTGGGTACGTATAAAATGCAACTCTGTATGCTTTTTCAGCAATACAATCAACACAATTCTTAAGTTGCATACCTTTTAGAGGTATAAACTACTTCTTAGCAAGAAGTTGAAGACCTTTCTCGCTGATATGGCCAAGTCTTTTATGCCAAATACTGATATCATCTCACTCTGGACCATATTGATATCTCCTTTACTTAGCTTGGCTTGTGTCACATAGTCTGTTGCTTAATTTATTTCCTCTCACCACTACAAGAGAACCTTTTGTAAGCTTCCATTTTCCTTCACCAAATTGGCTGTAGAAGCCTTCTTCATCAAGTTGGCCTGTAGAAATTAAATTGAGACGTATATCAGGAACATGTCTCACATCTTTGAGTATTAATTTGCTTCCAAGATTAGTCTCCAAGCAAATATCACCAATACTCACAATCTTTGAAGGGCTGGAGTTATCCATCTTGGCAACTCCAAAATTGCCGGTAACATAAGATGTAAGAAACTCGCTGTGGCAAGTAACGTGAAAGGAGGCTCCAGTATCAATAAACCAATCATTGTCTTGACAAACAAGATTGATATACTCTTCATCGAGAATCACACCAATATCGCCTTCAGCGGCAATTATATTGGTCTGTACATCCCCGTTTCCTCCATTTTGCTCTCTTTTCCATATTCTACATTCACTCGTCTTGTGGCCTGGTTTGTTACAGTTATAACACCTAATATGCTTTCTAGATTTGGATTTTCCTCTTGAAAAATCTCTATTGTTGTAGTCATTTGACGTTCTACTTTTACTTCTTCTACGAGTGTTATGTCCTTCAGTAACAAGAGCTTCAGAAGAAGATTCTCCACTTTCTTTTCTTCTGGCTTCTTCATTAAGAAGGCTATCTTTAACCATATCCATGGTTAGCTTTCCATCTAACGCTGAATTGCTTAATGATACTACAAGTGTATTCCACCTATCTTGCAACGAGCTAAGCAATAATAGCGCTTGCATCTCATCTTCAAGCGTCATTTTCCTGGTAGTCAATTGATTGACTAACCCTTAGAACTCGCTAGTATGCTCAATCATAATACGTCCTTCCCTCTACTTCAGGTTCACAAGCGGTTTGATTATCATGGCTTTGTTCCTGGATGTTTTCATCTCGTACAAAGCTTCTAGCTTTCTCCAGATAGCATCTGCTTTTGTTTCTTCAGCTATATGATGAAAAATATTGTGATCGACCCATTGTTTGATTGTGGCTTCAGTTCTCATATGTTGTATCTCTCATTCTTAATGGATGAGCTTTTCTGGCTTTCTCGCATCTTTTATCAACTGAAACAGGTCTTTACAATAAAGTAAATCTTGTATTCTCTGCTTCCAAATGGAATAATTTGAATAATTCAATTTGGTCATCCCAAATTAATTCTCATCCATTTTGACACACAAGAACTTATCCTGGAACCTTGGCTCAACCTTGGTAGACTCAACCTAAAGCTCTGATACCAGTTGTTGGGAAAAACACGTTAACGCAGTAGGATAGTTTTTCCCTATTTGTATGACAAAATATGATATAGACAAAGCTAATAATCAATACTATATTGATATCACAAATGGGTTACACAACTCTTCTCTTTTCTAATGAAAAAGAGGCTTTACAAAATGACACAATAACCTCAAGAAAATAAATATTTTCTTGGCTAACTAGAGGACTAAATCTCTCTATTTTTGTTTCTACACAAATGTAGAGTTTCCTCACAATTTCCTCTCTATTTCTCTCAAATAAAGGCACTTGACACTCTGTACGGTTTTTCTTCTTTGTAGAGGCACTAAGATTTTTCATCAACCAAATATATGAAACTAAGCCACATATATATAGATGATTGCATGCATGGCGGTCTGATTGGTCTAACTTCAAATTCAAATTGGCTTCTCCAATTCCAGCTAGCATAGTGGCGGTGGATTGATGATAATTCTAGCGATTGCCTTGCATGATCTAGCAAATGTCAAGCCAATTTACAACTAATTGCCAACTAATATCTTCCAATGAATTTCTACTTCATTCTACTGCCATACAAAATTCAATGTGTCAAGACAGTCTACCACCTTCCAATCTTGATAATACTAGAAAGTTGCATTTGACAATTCAACTTTAAGTAGCAAAATTCGATTCGGATTTGTCTTCCATAATATAAAGTGGATATTCAACAAATGCAAATGGGTCTTTCGCCTAAAACGCAAATCTGATGGGTCCATTGACAAGTGCAGGGCTCGTCTCGTTGCAAAAGGCTTCCATCAATGACCGGGTCTTAAGTATAATGAAACCTTCAGTCTAGCTTCAAGCCAACCACCATACACCTTATCCTTACTCTTGCCATGAAGAACAATTGGCAACTACGTCAACTCGACCTAAATAACGCCTTTCTTCATGGGTCTCTATCTGAGGATGTATACATGTCTCAGACGCCAAGATTTTGTTACCCTCAATACCCTGATTATGTATATCATTTGAGGAAATCCTTTTATGAACTTAAACCGGCTCCTGAGCATGATACATGAAGTTAAAGCATTTTCTTCTCCAATCTGGCTTCAAAAACTCACAAGCTGATAGCTCCATCTTTATTCATAGATCTCCTCATTCCATTATGTTTTTACTTGTATATGTCGATGACATTATACTTGCTGGGACTCACTCACATATACTCACAGCCTTCATCTCAATATTAGCTCAAATTTTTTCAATTGAAGACTTGGGCCACTTATCATATTTTCTTGGAATTGAAGTCATATAAAATTCCAACGGATTATTCTTATCCCAAAGGAAATACTCACTTGATCTTGTTTCTAAGGAAAATATGACAAATTCAAAACCTGTTACAAGCCTATTGAGTAGCATTCCTATGTCTCATTCTGGCACACATCTTTCTAAACCTTCTGAATTTCTCTCTTTATTGGGTAGACTTCAATATCTATCTTTCACCCGGACCGGCATCTCTTACTCGGTTAACAAGCTCTCACAGTTCATACACTCTCCTACATCGATGCATTGGTCTCACATGGAGCGTCTTTTGCGCTATCTGCTTGGCACTCTCGACCATGGGCTCCCTTATATGTATGTAACAGAATGCTAGAATTGATGTATCACATGTACAATCTATTTCGGAATTATGCAAATATTGTAATGTAAGAATACAATTCTATAAGTTTTCTTCATTGTATTGATTATTTATAAAAGGTTACAATTATGTTATTTCACTTTAAATATATTTCATTTATTTATAACTTCTTTGCATCCGAGTAATTTTTTTGAAGATTTACCCTTCTTGTGTTGAAATTCATAACATTACAAATAGTATTGCCTCACAAACTTTGAGCAACTACAATTTGAAAAATGAACACTTACATTTTCCAAAGGCTGAGCCATGAATTAAAATTCGACGATTTCAACTTAAATATTTAGAAATAAATGATGTCATTGTCATTGATTAGTATACAAATTAATGAGTATTTTCACTCAACATAAAAAATCAGTTTGAGAAATTGACTAAGAAACAAATATAATTGCACAATGAACTCGATGATATTTATATAATTGTATGGAAAATCAAAGCTCGACTAAATTAACCTATATACACTGACTACAAATATTTGACCTGGATGCTTTTTGCATCTATATCTAGATTTATATTTTTTATGTAATGAGTTTAGATATGGGCGTTGGGGGCCATAGTCGGCTTGGCCAATTCACCAAATTGGCTTAAAAATTTTTGTTTCCTCCTTTGTCAAATAAAAAGAAAAATGAAAATTATATAAATGGTTTAGTTGTGTACTAGAGGGTCCAACTCTACAATGGCGCTGAGCTCTGCCACAGACTTTAGATAGTATAAAAATGAAAAGCAATTATTTGCAAGGAAACTTCTGCCTCTCATCTCAACTATTAAATATTTTTTTTTGGTGATAATATATTGATAAGTTAATTTATATAAATACCTGACATTGTATCTAATGGTACTATGATGATTTAGTTATTTTAAGACAGTTTAAATTCATGACTAGAAAATGAAGGTTATGAGGCAAAAGGGAATTGAGAGATTTTTTCCCCCTATTTCACTACATTCTGCTTGCTCGAACACACATATACCGAAATACCTAATTAGTTTTTCTATAATTTGGTAACTTGTGTTGCAACTAAGGGATTTCTCAAGTATATATTCTATTTGTTTTATTTTCAATAAGGTAATTTGTAGGATCTAGTATCAAAATTACTATTATTGTTGCTGCTGTTTCTGTTATTATTATTAGTAGTAGTTTGAAAGGGATTAGCATCAAAATTATTGATCTCTATACATTTCGCAGCTTGCATGCAGAGTTGGTGATTTATAGTGTTTTAGTTACAACAATTGATAGCAACTTAATGTCAAACCATGCGATGAAATTGGAGCATTTCGAGTTTGAAGAAGATAACTATGACTGATTAGACAATTAATCATAGTTTATTAAAGCAATATTAGAGTTTTAATAAATTTTACATATTGAATGGTTGCATATATCATGGACGCTATGTCCATCTCGGCTATACCATGATTAGACTTTGCAGAATCTTGAAAGAGGCGGAGTTGGGTTGGTATGCAATAAATAATTATAACCAAAAAAAAAAAAATTACATGCATCGAAAAAAGACAAGAAAAATAAAAATATTTTTTGACTTATATATTCATGAAATTAGTCCATGTTGTTTTTCATAAATTTAGTGAAATTTTATAATAAATTTAACAATACATATTGTTAAATAATCTCCCCGTGCAACGCATAGGTGAGAATCTAGTTACATCGAAAAAAATATTGTATTAAAAAGCCCACACTTGATTAAAAAGTCACATATTGAATAAAAAAGTCGCACTTCGTTAAAATGTCACATATTATATTGAAAAAGACACACTTCATTAAAAAGTCGCATATTACATCTAAAATGTCACACTGGATTAAATAGTTACATATTATATAAAAAAAAGTTACACATGATTAAAAAAGTCGTATATTGTATTAAAATGTCACACTTGATTAAAAACTCACATGTTATATAAAAAAAATTCACATTTGATTAAAATATGACAAATCCCATAAAAAAAGTAATACTTGATTAAAAGTCGCATGTTATATCAAAAAAATCACACTTAATAATTAAAAAATTGCATATTACATCGAAAAAGTTACAATTGATTAAAACGACACATATTACATCGAAAAAGTCACACTTGATTGAAAATTACATATTATATAGAAAAAGTTACATTTAATTAAAAAGTCACATTTGATTAAAAAGCTGTATATTGCTTAAAAATGTCACACTTGATTAAAATGTCACATATTACAAAGAAAAAGTCACATTTGATTGAGGTGTCATATATTACATTGAAAAAGTCACACTACATTAAAAAATCGTATATTACATTGAAAAAATCACACTAGATTAAAAAGTCACATATTATATAAAAAAAAGTTACAATTGATTAAAAAAAATTACATATTGCATTAAAAAGCCACACTTAATTAAAAAGCCACATATTACAATTTGATTAAAATGTGACGTATTATATTGGAAAAATCACACTTGAATATAAGTCGCATATTATATCAAAAAAATTGCATATTACATCGAAAAAATTCACATATACTACATAGAAAAAAGCACACTCAATTAAAACCTCACTTAGTTTTTTTTTTTTTAAAGGAAACATCTAATTTTCATTCATTCTCAAAATGTTGTTTACATCATTAGAAATGTCTCTAGAGGGCCAATCCGGCTTCTCATGAAGTACACAAGATGAAGAAGTAACGTAAGCCATCTTGGCTAATGTGTGTGCCACCTTGTTGGCTTGTCGCTTGACAAAATGGACATCGAACCAAGAATTTTGTTGAAGAAGCAACTTACAATCTTTAACCAATATCCCAAATTCTGAGTCGTCTACTTCATAAGAATGAAAAGCACCTGCAACTCCCTTGGCATCCGACTCAAATATAACCCGTCAAAACCCAAATTGAGGAGCCATTGGATAGCACTTCTCAGTCCCAAAGCTTCAGCTTCCCGAGCTGAAGACGCCCTGGCTAAAACTTCCATTTTGCATTCGACAAATTCTCCTTTGATGATGGATTATGAGCACTGGCGGAGCTAAGGGGGGCCATGCCAGGCCCCGGCCCCCCTAAATTGGAAAATTTTTTTATTTAGTTTGTTTTTTTAAAAAAAAAAAATATATGTATATATATATAAAGGTAATTTAGTGGTACGTAATATACGGCTCACCCTTCCAGCCCAGTCCTCTAATAGCTTCTGGCTCCGCCACTGATTATGAGTCCAATACCCGTCCTTATCCCTCCACTACACCATGCCGCATCTACTTTGCATTTTACATAGCCCAAAGGTGGTTTTTACCAGTGTTCCACAGCTGCGTCTCCTGTCGTTTTTGCACTGAGCTGCTGCCTGGCTTCCGTCCAGTCACGTAAGGTCGAACACCCAATAAGAACAATTTGTTTCGATCCTCGGCAATGTCCTCTCCACAGCTTGGCATTTCTATCTCTCCAAATGCTCCACATGACGACACTCCCTCGACAAATGTCATGGATATCGACCTTCCCTACTTTATCGAAAAACCACTCTTTCATGCCTATGTATTGCCCCCTTAAATTGTCTAACTTGGCTTCTCTCCAACATTCTTGGGCGTAAGGGTAGGAAAGGAAGAGATGAATATTAGTGATTTCCACTTTGTTGACACATAAAGTGGAGGTAGGCATGCCTCTCCTACACAAATTCTCTCTAGTTTGGAAGACAATCCCTACACACTCTCCATATAAAGATTTGCATTTCTGGGGGAATCTTCAACTTCCAGATTTTAGTCCAATCACCAGGTTCACATAAGTTCCTCTCAATGTCATATATCACATTTAGTACTTTTTCTATATGTGACATTTTAATTTTAATTAAATGATAATGGAAATGTAACTTTTAAAAGTCATAAAGCAAAGTGAAGAGGAAAAAGAAAAGCAATAAAAAAAAAGAAAAAAGAAATAAAAAAAACAAAGGAAACACGGAGAGAGGTGAAAGGAAAGATACTGGAAGGGGACAATGTTTTCACCACAAAGAGAAGTAAAATTACAGCCACTAAAGCCCCAACTAGATTTTCCCTGTAATTTTCAATATTTAGAATTATTCTTAGAATAAATTGTAGTGTACAACCTAATTTTGCCATTTAAGTGGGTAAGAATATGGGACGAGAAAATCACCGGTGGGCGGGGAATAGAAATGCTTTACTCAGTCCCTACTGATCTATTGTCATTCCTTAAAAAGTGGTACAAATAGTAGTGTCTCAAATATTTTTTTTCCAGATAAAGGTACCTCAAAAAGAAGAAACTATTTGATACTCTAAGACTTTCCTGATAAACCCAAAAACACACGTGTAAGTTTTTCATTGACCTGAAACACCCAATTACGTACTTCAATTAGAGGTCCGTAAAATTTTTCCCCAAACAAGCGGGTGAAGTCGCTATGGCTCGTTCTTGCACCATGTACACCGCTAAGATGCGCTTTATCCAATTTCGAACTTAAGTTGCGAACAGTTTGGATCAAAACAGGAGGAAGAGACGAGCAACAGCGAGAAAGAGGAAACCGGCGGTGGAAATGGGCGAAAAAGGAGAAGAACAAGTCTCAGAGGCTGTAAAGGATAAGGAAAGGGTGTGCAAAAGGTGCAAACAAGCCTTCAATGCGTCATCAAACTCCCCTACTTCTTGCCGTTTTCATCCTTCCTTCTTCGTTTGTCGTCGTCACGACGATCAGAAAAGGTAATTCCTTTACTCCCCTTCCTCCGGTTCTAGCTGTATTATCATCTATCAAGAATTGAAAATTGGAAATGGATTTATTTTAAGGATTTGGGATGAAAATGGAGAAGACAAGAGAATTAAAGAATCAAGATTAATGGTAGGAAAACCTCGATTTAGGCAATCATATTCCATACATATTGCCTTCTAATCCTGTGATAGTTATAATATTATTCCTAGGGTGTTTGGGATTCCTTTTTCTTTTTCTGGTAGCTTGCAGGTCGCAATCATAACCTTATTATCCTATTAAAATATTTTTGCAGAAACTTTGAAGCATTTGTTTTGCTCGGAAAGTATCCCATTAATTGATGGTTAAGACTTTGAAGAATATTCTGAATGATAACTGTAACGACTGAAGTAAAAGAAATTACCTATTGCTATTTCTCACTTCCCAGCTTGTGGTGCATTATTCATTGAGGTGAAGAATTTTCTGCATTCTTTGTGTTGGTTGATTATTTTCTGTTCTTTATTTCTTCTATAATCTTGGATCTTAGTTAGTCACAAAAGATAAAATTTTGACAATGGAATTGTGTTGGCTGACATGGCTGTATGTAGTAAAAGAGTTGGTTGTCTGCAGAAGTAGGAGCTTTTTGATCAAATAAGGAATTAGGAAAACATGTGGTCTAAAGATAAGTGTTCCATTTCAGTTCATTTTATGGCAGATGAGCAATTGTAACTTAGTGGGTCATGTAATGGTGATGTAACTTAGAACTGTAAAAACATAAAGCAATGGGAGTAGCATTGCATTTTAGTGGTTGATGTATTGGACAAGGCATATCTTGAAGTAGGTTTCTGGAAGGATGAGTTATAGCAGCACGGTCAGCTCTCCTCTAATGAAATATGATAGATTCTATTAGACTGCTCATTCTCCCAGGAAATATTTGAATGTGACAATGAATGCTGAAATTATATCCAGAAACATATTTTTGTACATGGGCATAGAATACTTTCAGTTTAATTTTTGTGCTTATGTTCAAAAAGATGTTCACAGGATTGAAGTGTAGCACTGTAGCTCTCATTGGATGTGAAGATTTTGTTTATATAAATTAAAATCCCCCCCCTCCCGGGGCCAAAACCACCCACCCCCCCCCCAAAAGAGAGAGAGAGAGAGAGAGAGGGGGGGGGAAAGGGGGGGGGGGGGGGGGGGGGGGGGGGGGGGGGGGGGGGGGGGGGGGGGGGGGGGGGGGGGGGGGGGGGGGGGGGGGGGGGGGGGGGGGGGG